>CAUYRH010035906.1:0-97511 GCA_963574655.1 Perodicticus potto
CTGTAGTCCCAGCTACTTGGGAGGCAGAGGCAGGAGACTCGCTTTAGCCCAGGAATTGGAGGTTGCTGTAAGCTGTGATGCCATAGCACTCTATCCAGGGTGACAGCTTGAGGCTCTGTCTCAAAAAAAAAAAAAAAAAAATAGCCAGGTGTTGTGGCGGGTGCCTGTAGTACCAGCTACTGAGGAGGCTGAGGCAAGAGGTTGCTGTGAGCTATGATGCCACAGCACTCTCCCCAGAGCAACAGAATGTCTCAAAAAACAACCCCAAGGCTCGGCGCCTATGGCTCAATGGCGCCAAAAAACAGAAAGAGAAAGACAAGAGACCTTTCCACATTGAAGAATGGACTTAACTGTCATTGTTTTCAAATCCAGAAAATAGCCGTGCTACCATGGACCAAAGTAAAATGAGGTAAAACACTACCCACCAAGCCAAAAACCTGAGCAACAAAGCATTCTGCAAGGGCCCAGTCTGGGACCAGAATAACTTGCTTGTCCGTCACAAAGGAGGAGAAATAGTTACAATCCCAGCAGGAAACCCTCCATTGGTCAGTATATGCTGTAAGTCTAAAAAATTCATCAGCCTCAGTGGAAAAGTGTTAAAACAAATCTCATAAAAATTATACAAACACAGCTCGGCGCCCGTAGCACAGTGGTTGTGGCGCCAGCCACATGCACCGAATCTGTCGGGTTCCAGCCTGGCCTGGGCCAGCTAAACAACATTGACAACTGCCAATAAAAAATAGCCAGGCGTTGTGGCTGGCGCCTGTAGGTCCAGCTACTCAGGAGGCTGAGGCAAGAGAATTGCTTAAGCCCAAGAGTTTGAGGTTGCTGAGAGCTGTGACGCCACAGCATTCTACCAAGGGCAACTTAGTGAGACTCTGTCTCAAAACAAACAAACAAACAAACAGAAAAACAAATAGGCCAAGCTCAGTGGCTCACTCCTGTAATCTTAGCATGCTGGGAAGCCAAAACAAGAGGCTCTCTTGAGGTTAGAAGTTCAAGACCAGCCTAAGCAAGAACAAGATCCCATATCTACAAAAAGTAGAAAAATTAGCTAGGCATGGTGGCATAACCTGTAGTCCTGGCTCCCTTGGAGACTGAGGTAGGAGATCACTTAACCTAGGAGTTTAAGGTTGCAGTGAGCTATGATGACACCACTGCACTCTAGCCCAGGCAACAGAGAGAGACCCTGTCTCTAGAAAACAAACAAAAAATACACACACACACACACACACACACACCTGTGAAAGTTTCCAATTATCTCTCCTAAAGAAGCTATGGTCTAAACAGATTATAAACTACTATGTTATAAATTATAACAACAGAGAACCCTCTAGCTCAGGTCTGAGAATATAACATAACATTATGTGCTAAAGATACGTTAAAATAGTACAAAAGGTAAACCAGAAAAAAATCAGTGAAATTGTACCTATACTGTTCTTTAGGATCCAATATGGGACCTATGCATGGATACTACAGAGAGAATAAAAAGAACACAAAGACAAAAATATCCTTTTGAAGAACTGATCCAGAAAACAGAAGCAAATTTCCAACAAAAAATTCTATACTTTCAAAAACACCAAGAAGATTATGAAACCCAAGGGCTATGGTTTTAATGTTTATCCCCTCCAGAACTCTTATTTATAAATTTATTTGCCATTATAACATTCAGAAGTGGGACCTTTAAGAGATGACTGAGTCATGAGGGCTCCACCCTCATGGGTGGGATTGATGCCCTTATTAAAGGGTGAGTTTGTCCCTTCTGCCATGGCATGATGAGCAAGAAGGCCCTTAACAGGCACTGGCCTCTTGATCTTAGACGTTCCAGCCTCCAAAACTGTTGAGAAATAAATTTCTGTTCCTTACAAATTATAGAGTCTCAAAGATTCTGTTTAGTAACACAGACTAAACTAAGACAGTAAGAAACAAGAGCTCAGAGAAGAGATAAAACAATGGCAAGGTAAAAGCTGAGGTAGCAGTCATAATGAAAGAAACTGAGCAACATAGGCCAGGTGCTATTGCTCAGGCTTGTAATACCAGCACTTTCTGAGGCTGAGACCTGAGGATCACTTAAATTGAGGAGTTCAAGACTAGCCTAGGGGAAAGAGACCCTATCTCTAAAAATAAAACAAATCAATAACAAAAAACCTCACTTTCCTGAGATTAAGGAAGACCTCAAGTTTACTGTATAAAAGGAAAACAAAATCTATAAGCAATCAAGACCAAAAAGTACTTAAGTGAAGATAAGAAATTTCTTCTGCTGAGGGGTGGGGGTGGGGGAAATAATGTAATGAAGAATAATAAAATACATGTATTTAAAAAAAAAAAAGAAATTTCTTCTGCTTTGAACAAATGTGAAAGGCAATGAAGAAATAAGAAAAGAAATTTCTTATGCATCTCAGAAGAAGAAACATGTCTCTTACAAAGGAAAAAAAAAATTAGGGCGGTAGAGTGCCGGCCCCATATACCAAGGGTGGCGGGTCAAACCTGGCCCTGGCCGAACTGCAACAAAAAAATAGCTGGGCATTGTGGCGGGCGTCTGTGGTCCCAGCTACTCGGGAGGCTGAAGCAAGAGAATCGCCTAAGCCCAGGAGCTGGAGGTTGCTATGAGCTGTGTGACGCCACGGCATTCTACTGAGGGTGATAAAGTGAGACTCTGTCTCTACAAAAAAAAATTCAGGGTAGACTCAGAATTCTCAGAATATTTGATGTCAAAAGGTAAGGGAATAAATACTTAGAGAAGATCATAGAATTCTCTTCTTAACTTGATGTCACTCATATAAAGGCAACAGGGCGACATTCTAAACATGCAAGTATTTAGGAATTATAACACTTATGCACCCTTACTGAAAACAAACATCCAGTGGAAGACCTAATTTAGCCAAATGAAAAATAAATCAATATAAATAATTTCCTTTTTTTCTGAGACAGAGTCTCACTCTGTTGCCCTGGGTAGAGTGCCGTGGCATCACACAGCTCACAGCAACCTCCAGCTCCTGGGCTTAAGCGTACTTTTTTTTTTTTTTTTGAGACAGAGTCTCACTCTATCGCCCTGGGTAGGCCATGACATCACAGCTCACAGCAACCTCCAACTCCTGGGCTCAAGCAATCCTCTTGCCTTAGCCTCCCAATTAGCTGGGACCACAGGCGCCCGCCATGACACCCGGTTATTTTTTGGTTGTAGTTGTCATTGCTGTTTTGGCAGTCCCGGGCTGGATTCGAACCGGCCGACTCTGGTGTACGTGGCTGGCGCCTTAGCCGCTTGAGCTACAGGCGCCAGCCACGTACACCTGAGCTGGCGGGTTCGAATCCAGCCCAGGCCCGCCAAACAACAATGATGGCTGCAACCAAAAAATGGCCGGGCGTTGTGGCGGGAGCCTGTAGTCCCAGCTACTTGGGAGGCGGAGGCAGGAGACTCTCTTGAGCCCAGGAATTGGAGGTTGCTGTGAGCTGTGATGCTACGGCACTCTATCCAGGGTGACAGCTTGAGGCTGTGTCAAAAAAAAAAAAGGAAAAGTTATGGTATGAAAAGACTGGAACGCATTTAGTCCAATGATTTCAGATTGAGTTTCAATAACCATGGTAACTATGTGGTAACTAGAATATATAAAACAGATCCTAATTTAAAAATTTTAATGCCTCTACAATGTAAAAATACCTACCTTTTTATTGTAGTAGACTAAGACATAAAGTAATACCCTAATTTTGCTTTAAAGTTAATAAATTGGAAAATGTAGGTTTATTAATAACATTTACATATTGAGTAAACTAAAATAGTACACTATTACTACATAGTATACTATATTACTTTACCCAACAGGCCACAGGAACCAGAAAAAAATTTCTTTTACAGACCACACAATAAAACATTGAAATAAAGAAAACTGCGCCTGTAATCCAAGCACTCTGGGAGGCCTAGGCGGGTAGACTGCCTGAGCTCAGGAATTTGAGACCAGCTTGAGCCAGAGCAAGACCCAGCCTCTAAAAATAGCTGGGCGTGGTAGTGGAGCCTGTAGTACCAGCTACAGGGCAGGCTGAGACAAGAGGATCCCTTAAACCTACGAGTTTGTTTCAGGTTGCTATGAGCTATGGTACCATGGCACTCTACTCAGGGTGACAAAATGATACTCTGTTTCAAAAGAAAGAAAGAAAAAAAACACTAGAAAAAAACAGAAAAAGAAAACCAAAGATGACACTAAGATTTTGTAAAAGTATCATAGTAATAAACATATACCAAATAAACTCATTAAGAATAAAGATTCACATTGATACACTCATTCACCTTTCCCCAGGTGGAAGGGACTGTATTCATTTGTTTCCTGGCCAAGGAACCCATACACCTATATATGGGTTATAGGCTAGAGGCCTAGAGGAGGAGACGGGGAAAGACCGGGAGAGGAACGGAGAGAAATCTCTCCCTCTACCAGGAGCTTTGGTGTTTTCTGTATTCTTTTCTGTAAATCAATTCTGTCTTACCACGGAGGGGTGGGGGTGGGGGGGAAATAATGTAATGAAGAACAATAAAATACATATATTTAAAAATTAAAAAAAAAATAAAATAAAATAAAACTAGCAGCAGATAAAGGACAATCCAGTCAGTAACATTGGTAAAGTCGAGGGGTGGCCTTGGCTTTGGTATGTTGGTAAAAGCTAAACTGATGAAACAATGGGAAGGAGATAAAAGAAAAGAAAAAAATGAGCTACCAAGAGGGTCCCTGGGGGTAGAGGACAGTGAGCTGAAGATGTGAGGGACAAACAGAAAGGAAATCACCAAGAGCAGTGAAGGTCTCAGCAAATCAAATATGGCCAATCCGGAATGATGCTTCCACAGTGTGCCGGTAAATATATAATAACCATGGGGAAGACCTGAATATACAATTTCCCATGGGAAAGACCTGAATTTATATCACTTTGTATGGTCTGGATACTCTCATCACAGGCCAGTTTCAAACTACTAACTTACCCTCACTAAATAATTGGACCTAGGAAGAGATGCCTGCGACCGACTCCCCTGCACCATAGAGCTGGTTCTAGCACACTCCGGATGTCCTGGTATGGTGGGAGCGCCAGTTCACCCAAATCAAAACCCCTCTGAATGAAGAGCCCCTCACTTCAGCCAGATGGACTGACCCTAGGGTTTTTCCATGTGTTAAAAAAAATACCCATCCGATTCCAAGAGCAAACATCTCTCCGATCTTGCCGTAACACAATCTGTAATCTAGGATGCATTTTAAGAACTATACAAGGCAGACTTTGAAAAGGACACTGGAAAAACAGAGGAAAGAAAATCCCTGTTAGGCTTGGTGCCCATAGCACAGTGGTTACGGTGCCAGACACATACACCAAATTTGGTAAGTTCGAACCCAGCCCTCAGGCTAGCTAACCAACAATGACAACTGCAACAAAAAATAGCTGGACGTTGTGGTGGGCGCCTGGAATCCCAGCTACTTGGAAGTCTGAGGCAAGAGAATCGCTTAAGCCCAAGAGTTTGAGGTTGCCATGAGCTGGGACACCACGGTACTCTACCCAGGGTGACATAGTGAAACTCTGTCTCAAAAATTTAAAAAAAAGAAAGAAAAGAAAATCCCTGTTAGCATGAAAGAATTGGAAGGTTGGAAATTGATCTGGATTGGGGGGGACCAAAGGGGGAAGGGAAATTTCAGGCAGAGAGAGTTGAGTGGCAGGAGTGCGGCAGGGGCACATGTGTAGTCAGCTGGGTGTGCCTCGGGCTTTCGCAGCATTCTCTGACCCCAGAGGGATTTGTCAGCTGCACTTGGAGAAGGTGACTTTGGAAGCTCTGTGGTCTTTGAATGGGGTGGCGTGGTGGCAGTGCTGCGAGTGTGTGTGTGTGTGTGTGCACACGTGTCAGGGGAGTGGTAGGAATGCAAGTGACGAGACTGTCAGCAAAGAGACAATAAAGAAACTACAGCAAGGCCATGAAACCTAGGATTTAACAGAAGAAGCGGTAAGAATTAAAAGCAAGCAGCTGTCTTGAGAGACTTTGATCAAATAGAGGGTAAATATCATTTCTCCAGATGCCAGCCCTTAGGGAGGGAGGTTAAAGAGAAAGTGCTGTTGGACTCAGAATTCAGATTTTCCACAGATGAGTAAAGAAGCGGCACTCCCAGATGCAACCCGCAGCGCCCGTCCCTAACTCCCGCACAGACGTCCCTCCCTGCAGCCCACTCAGACTGGGCTGTGATGGTTCAGGGCACGGCACGGGCAAACCCCACATCTGGGGATGCTTTGAAGACTCCCATGAGCTCTTTTGAACAAATTCAAGAAACTTGATCAGACATTTCTACCCATCCTCTATCTTTACAAATTTATTTTGAAATTTTAAGGGAAATTTTTAAAACAGGAAATACACTTCTATTGTTCAAAACTCCAAAACTATGAAAAATAATGCGGTGTGTATTTCATTCTTACCCTGTCCTGTACCTGTCCTGTACTCCTCGCATGTAATCGCTTTTATTGCGAATGTTTATCGAGTTTCTCACCCTTCTATCAACTTGATGGGTTACCTTCGAATTTCTCATCCTTCTATCAACTTGATGGGTCACCTCCTTATTTCACTGAAATCTCCTAAATTCCTTCCTTTCCTTCCACTCCCTCCGCCACTTCTCCCAAATCCAGACCCTCATGTGTCTCTATTGTCTCTTTGCAGACATTCTTTCCCATCACCCTCCCCACTCCCCCGACGTACACACACACACTCTCTCACTCTCAGCCCTGCCCCCCAATCAAAGAACACACAGCTTCCAAAGTCACCTCCACCGTGTGCAACTCTGACAAAGTCACTTTGGGGTCAGAGAATGCTGCAAAAGCCTGGGCTGCCCACCCAGCTGACTATGTGTCCACACCCACCCTCACTCCTGCCACTCAGCTCTGCCGCTCCTGGACAGGGTCCCGACTAGTCCCTCGGCTTGGAAATGCCGCAGCCCCTCCTGTGTTCCCATCCGCCAAATCTAGATCAACTTCCAAATCTCTCATGCTAACAGGGATTTTCTTTCCTCTGTTCTTCAAGGTCCTTTTGCAAGGTCTGCCTTGTGTATGTCCTTAAGTACACTAGCCTGTAGGTTCCTTACATTAAATGCATCTATTGGGAGTGGACCCATCTTTTTTCTCCTGATTCAGCATCTATTTACCACCTTACGTATTAAGCATATGAGGCAGAAACTGCTAACTTCCAACCTCTACCTCTCTCTTTCAGGAACAGAAGGGCTGACTTGTAGCTACACACATGGCCACCTGGTAAAGGTCACATTTCCTGGCCTCCCCTGTGTTAGCTCTGGCCCTGGGTGTAAGTTCACCGATGGGAAGTGAATCAAAGGGACGTCAGCTTCCAGATTTTTCCCTAAAAGGGAAGTACATCCCCATCCTCCATCCTCTGGCTGGAATGCAGATGTGCGGGCCAGCCTTCCCGTCCAAATGGAGCTGAGCAAAGCACTCTAGAAAGACGGAAAGAACTCCTCCCGGCTCACAGGGCCACTTTCCTAGCCAACTGAGCTGCTTATGCACAGGGGGCACATGAGAGAAAGACATTTCCACCGTGGTTAAGCCACTGTTCCTGTGAGTCTGCCTTAGAACAGCTGCATTTATATTCTAACTAATACAAGGAGCTTAATACATGTTCACTGAATTTGATTCATGGATGATAGATTCCAAGTTTGTATAGGAAATAAGAAAATTGAGGGGTTCTTCCATCATGTGTATAGATTTTAGGTTCAGAAAATTGTACCTTGCAGAGCCCACCCCATGGTGCCTCATCAAACAGAACGCTCATCAGAAACTGGACTAACCCTGACTTACTTTGTCAATTAAGTGCCCGTGTCCCAAGATCAGACATACTCCAGCTGTGCCAGAAATCAGCTTCACCGGCAGGCCTAAGTGAGTGTGGTGGTTCGCTTGGCCTGGGAGGCTTTGCCACATTGGGGAAAGCAAGTAAAAACTAGACATTTACAAGAACAGTGTAACCAAGTGTGGCTGCTTAATCAGAGCCCAGCAAGTGTCTTTTCAGAAATACCCACAACCCAGTGTCCTTTGACGTTCTCCCATGTTTAATCTTCTAATCTTCCACAGTGGCAGGAGCTCCAAGGAGTCTGGGCATCACACTGATTCAGAGTCATTCCCTCATCTATTAATCCTGCCACTGTTCACCCACCCCCACCTTGGAGCTGATCCTCCAAGATGCTCACAGTAAGCAGCAAACTCCCACCCTGAGGCTGCTCCCAGAGCCCCAGAGCTGGGCCATGCTGCAGCATTTAGCAGAGGCCCCTAGACCTCCCTGAACTGTCACCTCCCTGACCGCTAGGCTTGCATCACCCTTCTTACAGGAACTGTGCACCACATGTCGAGTGAAATCGGAGCTACAGGAAATGAGCCAGATGCCTGGGCTAGAAGGACAGCTCACTGTCAGCCAGAGGGGGACGGACAGCACAGGGGCAGCCACACGTGCCATTCCAAGCCCTGGCAAACTGCACGGAAGGCTGTTTCACCCGGTCTAGGGACGGGTTAGGGCTTGGCTTCTGCAGAGCTGGCTTGTTTTTTTTCCTATGCAAAAATCACGGAAGATACCAAGTTGCTTCTTTCTCTCCTCTGTGTATACATAGGTGTGTGGCACGTGTACGTGGTCATTTTAAGCATGGCCGTGTGGCCATGAACCAAAGTGTCTGAGGGCTCTGTGACATCTAAAAGGAAAAGCTAGCTCAGTACACAGACCCAGCTCTGGAAAGAAGTCCAGACATGAGGTCTAGGAAGAACCCCTGACTCAGCATCTTAAACCATGCATCCCGCCAGTGTGCGGCATCTAAAATCGGGTGACAGGCTCTCCTGGGAGTCTCAGCAGCCAGGTCTGGGATTGCGCACACAGCCTCATCCTCACCTTCCTCCCGCTCAGATCTGAACTGCTGACCACTGGGTCCAGACCTCCCACTCAGAAAACACATCAACAAACTCTCATTGCTCTTTAACCTTCCTTTCCCCCCCAAACCACGTGTGTGCTGAGTCTCAGCTCCTGCGGGGGCACAGAAAAGCCGCCGGGGGAGGGAGCTCAACATCTGCTCCTTGGGTCTCCAGGGAGGGACGATCAAGGCCAGCAACTCCATCGGCACTTAATACGCTGCTTGGATTCTCTGTGGGGGGTGCCTTTTCTCCACACTCCACAAGGGCCACAGTCAAGTTGCGCCCACTGTCAGATCCAAAGGCACCTGCCAAATTTTGGCTGCTTGGTGTGAGGAGATAAGCAGACACCGGCACCCAGTGTGTCCCGAGGCAAACTGCCACCCCTCTCTTCTCTCCACATCTCCTCACCTCTAAGACAAAGCCAGTAACGACCCAGTCAGTGGAACTGAACTTATGGAACAAGCAGACAGAAATGAAATGCTTAAACTACTTCTTCGCCCTTGCCGGAGAAGGCTCAAACGCTGTCCTTACGGCCAGGCGACTGGAAAGATGGCGCCAGTCCCACTGTCTCTCCCTCAGGCTGCCCAACACCCTGAGGCCCACCCGGCATGTCCCCTGAGCTCAAGACCACCTTCCCTGGGGGCCCTGTAGCAAAAACACCTGGCTTTATACACGACGGCTTCCTCCCACAGCGGGAGAATTGGACGGCTTCCACTTGCTGACATCAGGAACTGCTGACCTTCTGACTTGGGCAGCAGACCCCACAGCCCTGGTCCAGCACGTACACGAGGGCAGGCCCACCTGCTCTAGGAGGGGTTCCTATTGCCCCCTTTCCTCACCGCACGGCTCAGCCCTGACAGCGGGAGCGGCAGGGACCCCCGCCTCCTCTCCATCCTCTCCCCCGTTCCCTCCACCGGAGGGGCTCCATAGCCCCTCTGATGCTCCAGCCATGTCCCATGGCCTTGGTCCCCGGCCCCCTGCCTGGCTGCTCTCCCTGCGAGGTCCTCCTAACATTCCTGGCCCCGTCCGTGGGTGCCTGCACTCAGCCTCTGCAATCCTGCCGATTAGGTCTGGTCCCCTCCTGGCTCCCTCGGCCCTCCGTCCTCTCCTAGTGCTGGTTCTCTCCACTGCACTCGCCCCCCTGAGGAGCTATCGCTTTCCCCACACGCGCTGCTTACGCCTCCTTCCCCCTCTAGAATGGGAGTTCCCTGAGGACTTCTTTGTTCTCCACCGGGAACAGAGGTTCTACAGCGCCTAGAACATGCCAGGTAAATAGTAATTGATGCTGAAATTGATGCATTAAGAAAATGGAGGAAACACTATCATTACTAACCTGTGGGGGTGCAAGTGCCCCTGCCGTGAGCGGGGGAGGATTATCAAGCTGTCCCCCACACAGAAGTACCCAGACGCCTCACACCACACCAGTTTGCTAGGGCTGCCCTAACAGACCGTCACAGACCGGTGGCTTCGCAATAGAAATGTCCTGTCTCCCAGTTCTGGAGGCTGCAAATCCAAGATCAAGGCATCAGCAGGATTTGTACCTTCTGTGGGAGTGAGAGAAACTGTTTCCTGCCCCTTGTCTAGTTTCGTATGGTTTGCTGGCAAGCTTTGCTGTTCCTCAACTTGTAGAAGCATCACCCCAAGCTCTGCCTTCATCTTTGCTTGGCATTATTCCTGTGTGTATGAGTGTGCACGCCCACATTTTCCCTGTTTATGAATATCCCAATCATATTGTATTTGGGCCCACCCTAATGGCCTCATCTTGGCTACTTACATCTGTGATGACCCTATTTCCAAATAAGTCACATCCTGGGGGTATGCAAGTTAGAACTTCAGCACATGAAATTTAGGTGGGAGGCTGGGGGAGGAGAGACACAACCCATAACACTCTTATCTTGTGTGGAGGCCGGCAGGTTGCCTTTGGGACAAATGTCCTCTCTTTCTGGCCCTCCCACTGCTTCTCAAAGGAAGGAACATGGGCAGGAGATGGCTCTGGCACAACACCGGCCTGACAGCCTATGACTACCTTCCCCAGGTCTTCCTATCAGAGGACCGTTGTCTGGTGGCCACTTGCCCACCCAGTGCCCTGCAGGCCCACGGCTGGACCCAGTCTGTTTCATCAGGAAACATTACCCGAGCCCTAGCTACTACTCACCGGGGAGACACAGAAGCACCCCAAGATGAACCTTGCTTGAATGGCACTCTTTAGACTCTAAGGCTTAGAGAGAGCATCGGCCTCCAACCCAGACAGAGGGAATAATCGTCAGTGGATCCCTCCTGCAAGGGGAGGCTCATGGAAGATGGGCTCGGACTGCACACACTGCCACCCAAGGCTGGGGACAGGCCTGGAGAAATTTCCTGAGAGCCTAGGGCAGGTACAGCTGCCAGCCCCTAACTAGGGCACCGTGCATTCAGTTCCCGACACAAACGCTTTGAGAAAGAGAAATGGGAAGATTTACCTGGGGCACCAACCAATATATCCTCTGCAAACAGCACATAGATCTTTGGGAAACTCATGGGATTTATTACAGAGTTGCCCATCAGCATCACACACGAGGCTGGTGTCAGAGTCTCACCATGAGCCCCGTTCTCAGTGTTTTATAACCCGCAGTAAATCAGTGGGGGAAGCCCTCCTAGAGCCTCATCCAGTTTCAATCCGTGTGCATTTGCCCCCAGAAAGGGCGCTAAAAAATACTGGGAATGCTGTCATTTTTACAACCCGTGGCTTCTCTATTTTATTGGAACTAAAATTGAATATTTGAAACTCGATGGTATAAGTCTAAGTGTGTGACCTCAATAAAGCCTGAGCCCAAATTTCCTAGTACTGCCTGCAAAATAATATTTCCTTCTCTGCTTGTTGAAAGGATAAAGTGACTATTATGTCCCCACTATATGCAAAGAGAGTCTTAGCTAAAGGAGGAAAACCTTCCCGGATTGTTCAGGAACACACAGGTGGTGGCCTGCAGGGGGCTGTTTTCACATCCCCCATTCCTGTGGTGGTGCCCACTGCAGCCAGAGGCAAGAGACCCAGGAGCATTGGGGGTTTCAGCGGAAGGTAGAGCTTTTCTCCTGCTCAGATTTAAATTAAAGTACAAAATTTGCATTCGGTCCCCTCAGGGCCTGGCTCAGGTGACCAAAGCCTCAGGTTTGAAATAGGTCTGCTCCAGGGAACTGGAGGTTCAAATCCCTGAGGGATTTCTGCTAGGCCCGGCATCCTGGGGAGACATATCATTGGAATAAACACGATTTAGTGAAGGCAGACCTGCCAGGGAGACCTCTGGAAAGGAGAGATGGAGGCTTGCAGGAAGGTGTGGAGGGCCAGAGTTTTCTCAGGGTTTTCCTGGTGTCTTTGCCAGATGTCATGCTTGTAAAACCTTAAGGAAAGCAGAGAGAGCTCAGACTTATCTGTGTGCCCAGGCCCCCGCCCCTCCTCATCTTTCCTGCCAACCCTCTCTCATCTGCTTCCCACCTCCCTCTGCCACCCTTGGAGGGCAGCTTCTTAAGAGCAGGCGTGCTTCTGCTGAAAGCCTCTTCCAGCCTGGAGATGGGCCTTGCCCTCTCCCAGCCACAGTCTGTGGAAGGGGTAGTCCAGCTCAGCGGTGACAGCTGTGCACGTCACGATCAGCCCACCAGTGTGTAAATCTTGGCTCCTCCCTCCCCTTCTTGCCCATGTGACCTGGGGCACCTTCCATGGCCCACACCAAAAAGTAGGCTTGTCTCTGCATTTTCAAAAACATCCCAGTTATCAAAAATTTTAAAAATAAAACAAAAGATTGGCTCGGTGCCTATGGCTCAACGGGCTAAGGCACCAGCCACATACACCTGAGCTGGCGGGTTCGAATCCAGCCCGGACAAGCCAAACAACAATGACGGCTGCAACCAAAAAATGGCCGGGCATTGTGGCGGGCGCCTGTAGTCCCAGCTACTTGGGAGGCAGAGGTTAGGAGACTCGCTTGAGCCCAGGAATTGGAGGTTGCTGTGAGCTGTAATGCCATGGTACTCTATCCAGGGCGACAGCTTGAGGCTCTGTCTCAAAATAAATAAATAAATAAATAAATAAATAAAAAACAAAAGATTGCCAGTTATCAAGTCTAAGGCATTGCCACAGTTCCTGTTGCCCCGAGTTGGAGACTTGTAGGACAAAGGGGTCTCTAAGGAAGCTCCCCAGTAGCCTTTTAACTCCCCAAGCTAAAGCAGGAAGGAAGCATCAGTGGATGAGACTCCACAATGTCTGGGCAGTATAGACACAAGCCATTGCCCTCACACTCCCCAACTTCCACGGTTCCCCACAGGCTGGTGAGAATTTCTATGGCTTTGCAGGGCCCCTTGCTCTTGGGGCTCTAACCTGCAGGAGGAAAGTACAGAGGGCCATGGAGAGAAGGCCAGAGGCAGGGCAAGAGAGGAACCCTGTCCCAAGTTGGATTTCCCAAGGACAGAGATTAGTGTGCAAGATGTTAATTAGGGCACACTCGTGGGACAGACACTTGTAGAAGGGACAGGAAAGGGCCAGGGGGGCAGAGAATGAAGTTGGGCTGTGACACAATCTCAGCATAGGCCTCAGGCGACCACACAGGAAGTCTCAGAGCTGGGGTGATCCTACAGAGTTGCCCCAAGTCGGGAAGGCAAGTCAGGCCTTCCCAGCTCCCCCGAGGATCAGCCATTGGATATGGGTTGCATTGGGAAGGGGTCTGGGCTCCCAGAAAGGGTCAGTCTTTGTCCTTGGATCCCAAAGGGAGTTGTGGGCAACACATCACAGTGACCACCACAAGCCCCAGCGGGACCACCTCTTCCCTCATAAGCAGAAACATTTCTCACCACATTTGGGGAGCCAGACATCTTTAAGGGGTAGTACAATTAAGAGACAGAATTTCATTTTGCCCAGGGATGCTCCCAGGCCTATTCCTGCCATTCAAGCCGCAACTGTGCCCAGTCACCCACTGCACTAACAAACAGCAAGAAGATTTCATATCACAGAGTTGCAGAGTCTGAAAAACATAGGGAGATCATCTGATCAAACTCTCACCCAGGTGAAGATGCCCACTGCACCTCCATGGCATCCCCTGCCTCTGCCTGAGTGTTCTGGGGTTGGGGGCAGTGAGGGGGCTCCCTCTACCACATGCTTGACACCGCTATTCATTAAACCTCTCGGGAAGAAAGATCACACTTATAACCCACTAAAGAAATCCCTCAGTTATAGATCATTCTTCACCCACTAAAAGACAAATATTCTGTTTCTTTCTGTGGTCACCACCCACGTGCCTCCTGAACCTTAATTCATTCTTTAGACCAGCATTGCCTTCCCACCTCTTCCTCCTAAGCCCTTTCATGCACTTTGAGTGATTCAGTCTTCCTAAGAGTCTTTCCAAGGATAACATGGTCAGCATTATTATCTGTGGTTCTTGCCCTCGGAAATTACAGAAGATTTTGCAGAAAAGGTCTACAGGGAGTTGGGTGTGGAAACATGAATAGGAAGACTCTTACCCCAGAGGAAATGGCATTCCAGGCTGGAGGAGGACTTAGACACACCTGGAGCACCGGAGGGCTTAGCAGGTTTGGGGAAAGCTTTGGATATGGCTGAAGCAGTGGTTCTCGAATGGGGACAGTTGATCCCCGGAGACAATTTTGTCATGACTTTGGGTGTGTACTACTGGCATCTGGTAAGTGGAGGCCAGCAATGCTGCTAAGCAACCTAAAATTCACATGACAGTCCCCCCCCCCAATACACACACAAATTAATCCAGTCAAACATTTCAGTAGTGCTGAAGATGAAAAATTCTGTGCTAGATCATTCGAGAAGGGAAGGGATGGTGAACAGGTAAATTGGAACTAGATTCTGAAGGGCCAAGTTAACTCCCTGTGGTCAACAGGGTTTTAGAGGCTGGACTTAGTAAGATCGCTGAAGAATAAGTTCAAGCATGCAGAGTCAGACATCTGGGAGAGATTCATTCATTCTTTTGCTTAATGAGCATCTATTATATACTAGTCTCTGTGCTAGTTTCTAGGATGTAATAATGAGTAAAATAGATTCAGTCCATGCCCTTGGGGTTTTTATAGTGAGGAAGAGAAATACTATTTTCATAAGCCCACAAATATGTCACCACATGGTGAAATGAGGCAACAGGACCAATCAAGGAAGTTTCCAAAGAAGACAGGTTGCAGCCACTGTCAGATGAAGAATACAGGCGAGAGGTCAGGTGAGTCTTTATCGGCAGAACGAAAGAAAGGATGAGCCAATTCAATATAAAATTATAGAGGCAGAATCCATGGGACTCTGTGGGCGTGTTGTCATAGGCGAGTCAGGGGAAATCAGGGCCCTGCCTGGCTCTGGATTCAGGCACGTATTGAGAGAGGAGGTGCGTGTGTTGAGGGGGTGCTCATCCAGGTGAGAAACGCAGAAGAAGAAACTGGGGGCTCAGAGTGGCACTATCCACCTCGAATAGACAACTTGCCAGCACATGGTGGTCCCTGGCACCCTTTGGAGCCTGTAACACACTGAAATAGTCCAGTGACAAGCCACTTGTCAGAGCTGTTGCCTTTTCTCACTCCCATTTATTTCATTTCAACCTTGTTGCTTCTGTAAGAGCCCTTGGAGATGAAGCCAAACTTCATTTTACACATGAAGTCCTGAGGCCAGAGGGGCTGAGGGGCAACCACGAGGTCCCCTAGCCTCCCAGTGACTCAGCTAAAGCTTGTCCAAAATCCCAGCCCTGAACACAGCCTGTACATTTCATATTCCCCAAACTGAGATGCCCCCACCAACTGGGCTCAATTGATTCAGAAGCATTTCAGTACCACAATGCCTCTATCCCAGAAGGTGAGACATAACAAGAGAATGCAGAGCTCACAGAAAGGCTGAAGTCCACCCAAAAAGTGAAGAGAACCTCTGAATGAGGCCCGGGCATCTCACCAGGAGAGGGCACAGACAGGTGGCCCACGCTGCCCTGTAGGCCAGCCAACGCCCCAGGGATGAGCGTCTCCGAGGACACTCCCATCTAACCAGCTGTTCAATATGACCCTTCCAATCTCCAAGTGCTTTCTAAGGCGCCAAAACTGAGAACAATGGGTGCTTAATCCCCACCAGCCAGAGAGAGATGTTGGATTATCTAGCAGATAGCCTTCTCTTATTCTGGTCTAGAAGTGGGGGGCAGGCAAGGCTGGAGAACCAGCTGCAGTCTGAGTTCAGGAATGTGAGGAAGCTGGCAGAACGGACTTCTTCAGAGGCGCTGAACTGTGTCAGAAACTGTCTCCTGGGCATGGGAGATGGAGGG
Organism: Perodicticus potto; assembly: GCA_963574655.1. Lineage (NCBI taxonomy): Eukaryota > Metazoa > Chordata > Mammalia > Primates > Lorisidae > Perodicticus > Perodicticus potto. The sequence continues at coordinate 16,173 of CAUYRH010035906.1, forward strand.
AGGGTCCCCAAGGAAACCACAGTCTGACTGGTGCCTCCTGTACTATGGTGAGATGGTGTCACTTCTAGATGAGCCCAAGAATCCCTGCGGGAAGCCTGAGACGGTTAGGGAGGGAGGAGGAGATTCCAACAGAGGGATGGGCTTCTGGACCCAGGAGAGGAACGTGTTGCCCAAGCAAGTCACCACAAATGGGAGCCTCCCAGGAAGGAGCAGGTCTCCAAAGAACCCACAGAAGCACCCCCCTCTGGGAACCGCAGAGTACGGCCTCATAGTCTGGACTCTGCACTTTGCCTCTTCTCTCCTCAGGCTGGCCCCCCAGAGGGCCAAAAGGACAGCAACGGGGTGAGCGAGAAGGGATGTGAACGCAGAAGAGAGATCTTCCCACTGCAGGCCCCCAGGATCAGGGCACGTGTATGTGAACGGGTGTGCATGTGTGCATGGGCGTGTGTATAGCGTGTGGGTGTGCATGTGCACTGTGTGTGCAGGCACATTCACGCAAGTGTGTACACAGTGTGTGCATACACTGTACGCATGTGCAAGTGTGTTCGTACGTGCATGCAAGTGTGTGCATGTGTGTGCAGTTGTGAGTATCAGGCAGCACTGAAGATTTGAAATATATGAGTGAGCAGAGCTTTGATTTAGATGTCCTAGATTTTTAATATTTGTGGAAAATTAAACTATTTTGGATGATGAAACAGACCTTGCGTGCAAAAGTCCTGTGACCCTCACAGATGTGGACAGAAGAATCAGGCCGCAGCACCCCACCAAGGGCACCTCGGACAATAAACTGTAGGCACCGTGGCAGGAGCAAGGAAGGCCCGCCAGCGTCCGCAGGGTCAGGCCTAGTCCTGGGCACATTATAGCCTCTACAAGTACCAGGGAGCCTGCCCAGAAACCTCGAGCCTTTGGGAATGAGGTTGAGACGAAAGGGCTGGGCTTGCTAAACGGAAATTGCGGGCCTCAGAACTGAGCCTGAAGCCCCGTGAGCCTCTGTGGCCACAGCCAGGCCCAGCCCCCCAGCAGCCTCTTGCAGAGCTCACTCCTGGCCAGGACGTTCGTCCCTCCCCCGCCCCTCCCTCACGGAGGCAGTGGAAATGGCCTTGCTTCCCCCCAGGGTGGTGAGAAGGTGCTGGCTGTGAGCTCCTGCAGGCGCATTTCCTTCCCCGAGCTGCTGCTGTCACAAAGGAAGCCCCTGGACCCCCGCGCCTCGCCCTTGGCACTGAGGGCAGAGCAGCCGTGTCCTCACCGAGACCTGTCCTCGCTGGCACTGTGACAACAACGCCTGGGTCTGCAGGGACCGGCCCGCTTAGTGGCCAGACAAGGGACAGGCGGGACTGGAGAGGGCCCTGGCTCTCAGGGCCACCACGGTGTGACTCCAGGAAGGACTTGGACTGGGGAGGCTGGGCGTATGGAGGGAGGGTCGGGACCTGCGGGCTGACGTGCCCAGGTCTTCGGCGGCGTCCTCTACTGAACGCCACAAGTGAGTCTCTCGGTATAACCGGCAGAGTGACCACGGAGAGGTGACCTCATGTTCTGAACCCCAATCTCTTCATCTCCAAAGTGGGGGCAATAATGTGAAGCTCGGTGGATTTGGGGGGACGATTAAATAAGGAGAAGCGCGGAAAGGGCCGAGAGGAGGGCAGCAGCGGAAGGAGGCAGCCAGAGCTGCCAGCTTATTCCCTGGGAAGCCCCACCTTGGGCCGGCAGCACGGTTTGCTGGGACCGGCGGCTGGCAGCTTCGTCACCAACAGGCCAGCAGCCCCAGGGCTGGGCCCTGTCCCCCCAGATTCACAACAACCTTCTCTCAAAGTCTTAGCGACCTCTTGGTGAGGGGACTTAAACCAAGGCCAGTCACACATGGCCCACGGCTGAGCCGGCCTGCAGATGTGGTGATACCAAGGGGCAGGGCAGGAGGAAGAGGCGGCTCCTGCTCGAAGTCTGGGGGACTCACGACACGACACTGCCCAGGACTGTGATGTCCCCAACCCTGAGCTCTCTGTCCTCCAGTCAGGGGGACCACGCTGCCCTTTCTTCCTCAGGGTGCCCATTTTTCTGAGTTCCACTGAAGATTAGACCCCTTTGTCCCTTCACCAAATGTGTGACTATCACAGATTTTGTGCCACTATGAAGTCTGTGTTTCTATGGGCTGGGACAGACGTCAGTATCCCTGCACTGTGACTGGTTTACTTGGTTTGCCACTTGCAGCCTCCAGGGACAGGGTAACTAGGAGTCCTGCTTATGATCCCAGCCTCCCGAAGCCCAGGATCAGCAGAGGCCTAGGATCAGTCCCGCTGCCCCTCCGGAAAAGCCTCTATGCAAACACTCTCCAGTGACCAGAAGGGGCAGCCATGGCCTCTGCCTTGCACATGACAGTGGCAGCACAGCAGTCTGAAGAAATGCACACCTCCGGTCTCTTCTGCAACATCACCCCACACGTGCCATAGCTGAGGGGAGATAAAAGGGCAATCCAGAGCGATAATTTGGGGGACAGGGAGCAGCTGCTGAGAATTAAAGGATATAAAGATGGGAGTTTAGATCAGAAGCTGCCTAGCCTGGAAAAGGTTCACTTGGAGCTCTGCTGCTGGAGACACAGCATGCATCCTGCCAGACTGGGCGGCATCAAATTCTGGGTCGGGGGCATCTACATGTTTTCGTTGTTCAATCTCAGGCCCTGGGTAGGAATTCCAGCTACCAGACTTCCCTCCCACGGGGTTTCCCCAGGTGGATCAACAGGCTTTGGGGCTGGGAACAGGATTCAGCACAGGCCAAGGCTACTGCTTAGCACAGAAAACTCAATAAGCAAGGCTGTGTCCCCTCCAAGTGCTACCAAGACCGTAGTCCTCAGAGGTGACTAGTCAAGAGGGCTCCTCCCTCAGGAATGAAATTAAGGTCCCTCATAAAAGGGACTGATGGAGGGTGTTCTCTTTGGCCCTTCTGCTTCCCACCATGTGAGGACACAGCCGCCCACTGGAGGAGGCAGCATTGAAGAAGCACCTTGGAGGCAGAGACCAGACCCTCACCAGGCAATGAAGCTGCAGGTGCCTTGATCTTGGACTTCCCAGCCTCCCGAACTGCTCTTTATAAATTATCTCGTCTCAAATATTCTATTACAACAGCACAGCTCAAGAGCTCTAGAGTTAGTGCATAAGCTATCTCCCGGGGAGAAAGCTGACAGGAGGCTCACTGTAACCCAAAGCCCACTCAGCCTGACCACAGGGGCCTGTGCAAAGAGACTCAGGAGAGGAGGAAGACTGGAGAAGCCCAGAGCCACATTGGTGAGGAAAAGTGGCCTAAAAGCTACAACAAACCTAGCAAACTTCTGGTTCCAGCCAGGGTAGATCCCTAGATAAGCAGTATCTTCTGCGGTACAGGGATATGTCTCTGTTTCTGGATATGGCAGAAATGTTTCATTCAACTATCTCCAGCCAAAGAAGCAGCTGAAGGCTGAGAACTCCCTGAGCACGCGATCGCTTCTTGTGGCTTCCCCATGTATTGAGCAAGCACCTTCTCTATTCCAGAAGCTGAGAGGTAGGTCCGTGTTACATGCGACATTATTCAATCCCCACAGAAACCAGGTAGGGTAGATACCACTAGCTCCATTTTATAGACAGGAAAATAGAGTGCCAAAATGGCTTAAAGCAGTGATTTTAAACCAGTGTGCCATGGCATGAGGATCTTAGGTGTGCCACCAAAATGTTTTAAGATCATTAATTATTTTTGAAAGAAGTTCAAAGCATAGTGAGTATATATTTTGATTTGCTCTTTTTTTTTTTTGATCAGCATAATTTAAGTGAGCCACAGAAGCTTAACCATAGTTTCAAGTGCATATGAGGTTAAAAAGGTTGAAAAACACTGGCTTGAGAAATAAAGCTCTGTGACTGGAGCCCTCATGCACAACTATTGGAAATAGAAAATGGTACACTTTGGAAAATGATATGATGGCTCCTCAAAATGTCAAACATAGAGATGTAACCCAGAAATTCCCCTCCTAGGCACATGGATAAAAGAATCTAAAGCATGTATTCACACAAAATTTATACACGAATGTTCATATCACCATTATTCATAATAGCAGAAGTGAAAAATCCAAAGTCTACCAACTAATGAATGGAACAACACAACATGAGTTATCCATACAGTGGAACGTTATTTAGCAAAAAAAGTAATAAAATATTGATACATGTTACAACATGGATGAACTTGAAGATATAATGCTAAATAAAAGAAGCCAGACACAAAAGACCACATTTGATTCCACATATATGAAATGTCCAGAATAGGCAAATTCTATAGAGACAAAAAGTAGATTAGTGGTTACCTATGGCAGAGGATGGGAATAAATGGAAAGTGACTGTTAATGATCATAGTTTCTTTCTGTAGTGATGAAAATGTTCTAAAATAAGATAATAATGATAGGCTGCATGATTCTGCAAAATATACTTATTAATAACAAGCATTGAATTGCATAACCTAAATAGAGGTATCTTAGAGCCAAAAATTATTTCTCAACAAAACTGTTTTTAAAAAAACTTCACATGACTGGTCAAACCCTGTGGATACCTGTGCCTACAAAGTAGCCTTTGATTTTAGTGTTTAAGGCTGCTTTTCAAAGGAGAGTGAAACCAGGGTCATCTGTGTGTTATGGTAGAAAGCGCCGAGCTCCAATGACAGCCAGATCTGAACCGTGTGACCATGAGTAAGTTACTTAGTCTCTCTGTGCCAATTTCTAAGACTTGTATGAGGATAAAATGAGATCACATCTGTGACAAACTCCTGTATATGTTAATTATAACCCTCCCATTTCCTAGGAGGGCAACTCAGAATAACAAGCCGGGGTCTCAGCCCTGGCAAGGGAAGAGGCCATGAGTCATGGGACCACAGCAAAAATTTAGGAACAGAAATAAAGCTGAAGCTCATCATAACCCCTGGGGCCTAACAAGAGGACCCAGGCTCAGTAACAACTCTGAAATTTGAAACTTGCGTCTGACAACCAAGCAGTGATACCACTGAGCCTTAGGCTGGTAGAAGCTAGTACACACCCTTCTCTGGTTAAGCTTGGTTCTGCAATTCCTGGGAGGCCTAAGGAGGGTGTGCAAGCCACAGAGGTAGGGTGTGGAAGACATCAGAAACAGAGATAGAAGGTGGACATTCTCAAAGAAAGCAACAGGAGACATGAGTTATCTCAGGCACTTAAAGATTTTCCACATCCCACATAGCCATTTAAATCTACAAAGACCTGTTTTGTTCTTGCAAAATAGGAAAAACCAAAACAAAACAAAACAGCCAGATAGATAGAGATAGTGACCCTACTGAGATTATCTATAGCTTCCAACTTCTCATTCATTTATTCCTAGAATCCCATTCCCAAATCCAAATTCTAAGCCAATGGCCCCAGAATACTCCTTGTCTTCCAGACCTTAAAGGGCAAAAAAGGAAGCATCTCTACGTTCAGTTAACAGGCTCTGCTGATTCTTCTGTCTTCTTTAGCAGCTTTAACACTTGTCTTTTTTTTTTTTTTTAAGAGAAACGGGGAAAGCAGAGGGAAAAAAATGTGTGTATGGTTAAAACCTCAGCTCCTGATTTTGAATTCAGTCAGCCCACTTACAATTCAAGAATAGTACCATGCTCAGTGATGTAAGAGCTAGAAATACAGATAATAATAAGTACCTCATAGGATTACTGTGGAGACCGAATAAGATGGTGACCCAGTTGAAAAAAGGGCAGATTCGGAGTCAGGCTGAAACAGGCCTTTGTCTAAAACTTCTTTAAACCTCAAATACCAGCCTCAAAAGGCTGTTGGGAAAGACCAGTTACGACTGTCCCAGTGCAGCCCCTGGCATTACCAGGCCTTGGTGAGCAGAGAAGCACTTTGCACCGTGATGGGGACAGCCAGGGGTCCCAGGGACAACAGGATGTGAGTGAAGAAGTCTCACTCTGGAAGAGCCAAAGGAAGACCTGCCAGACAGGCAGGTGCCCCGGGGGTGCTTCAGGAAGGAGCCGGGTGCTGCATCACAGAAACTGGGCAACCTGGTGGAGGAGGGGGGCTGGGGTCAGAGGAGGGCGCATCCTGACACATGCATTTACAAATATGAGAGGGACCAACCTTCTAACCATGATCAGCAATATTTGCCCCACTTGGTGGCAGCTGCTCTATCCAGCCCATTCACAAAGTCCAGAATTCTGTAAGATCCGTAGAAACGCAGCGGTTTGGAAGAGTTCACCACCCAACTCTTCTTCTATCTCAGTCTGAAGCTTCTATTGAGCTCTTAGATTCGCTAATAAAGAAAGAGGCCACTGCTTACATCCCGAGTCTTTTGTGCGTACTGTTTCTGCCCCAGTGGGTTGCAGGTTTTCTGCAGAGAAAAAAGACAGCCACTTCTATTAAGCCTCTTTGTGGTCCTCAGCTTTTTCCCCAGCCTTCTCTCCCCCTAGTCACACACCTTCATCTCAGAAGCCAGTGTGGAGAGGTTCCCATATCAAGGCAAAGAACACCTGGGAAGAGGCTGTAGGTGAGGTGGTGGGCTGGGGTAGCGCTGAGGACTAGGGAGGATATCTTTTTAACAAAAGGTGATTCTCACTAGGGCATTAAAGAGTGTATGATGAGTGGGAAATGGTGTGTATATCTTCAGGTGGACTTAAGATGCTAATCTGGAGGCAAAGGGAATTCAGAGCCAAGTTAAATAAGCCAGAGAAGCCAGAAAATGGAGCAACCCAGGGAAATGGTTAAAGAAAAAAGTGGTGTAAACCTGAGGCTCTTAAAGATGTATCAGAGCTTGGGTTAAAAAAACATTAGTTGATCTAAGTTCATGGTATAGAATATTAAAGATGAAAGTAAAAAGTCTCCCTTCTACCCTTGTATCTGAACCAAGCAGATCCCTTAACTAGATTAACAATTTCTTGTCATTTCCTGCCATTATTACCAATTTCTTGTGAACACTTTGAGTGATAATCTACACTTCTTTAAGCAGATATTATATATAGAATATGCATTATTTACATAGACTCTTCTCCACTCCACAAATGGAAGTCCGCTGTGTGTCTTGTTCTGACTTACTTTTTCTGCATTTAACAATGTATCTAGGAAACTATGCAATATCACTAATTATTTACAGTTCAATATGTCTATACTACTGTCATTTGACCCCCAGTTGTAAATATTTGGAAGTCATTTCATTTGCTTTTTTTTCCTTTCAGAACCTTACATCTTGCTCAAAAAATATTATTTCTGCACAGAAATGGCATATGACACTTACGCACAATTTCTGCAAGTGTTTTAATTTTCAGTCCTACAATTGATTGGATTCAAAACTCACCATCTCTCCTTTTGCCAAAATTTCTCCATTGATCTCTTGGTTGAAAAAGTTTGCTCTTTTCAAAAAGAAGTTTTGTCCACAGGGCTACTGGTCCTGTCTCAACAGGTTTCCTGGGTATAAAATTCTTGGATCTTTCATTTTCTTTTCATGCTTTGGAAAAGCATTGAGTATTGTTGAGGAGAAGTTTAACATCATCCTGTATAGGTAGCTTTTCCTCTTTTTTAAGATGCTCTCAGGATTCTTTATCTTTGAATTCTCATTACTTTACCATGATTTGGGCAGTGTGTCAATTTCTTTGGAACCTATCATCGTAGTACAAACTCAAGCCTTCTTTTATTTCTGTAATGATTCTTCAGTCATAACTTTGAGTACCCTCTGCTTGCTTCACTCTTTTCTATAGGATACTGTCTGGATCTCACTGAACTGACATCCTTGTTCTTTATTTTCACATTATTCTTGCCAAACTATTCTTCCTTTCCAACTCATTTTTTTTTAACTCCTTTTCTTACATTTCCCTTGCAACACATTTGTGTAGATCCTGTACTGATTCTTACCTTTCAATGGGGCTAGTTCTCCCTGGCCAGCCTTTTGCAGGACACTCCTATGGGACAGCCCAGCTGGGTTTTAGACCAGCAGAAGTTCTGTGTGGTCACAAAGTTGTGGATGTGAGTTATTTTATCTTCATTGAAATCAGCAGTTACAAGGCTGTGCATCATCTGGCATCTCTCCTCCCCGTCCTGTCCCACAAATCATCTCCTTCTGGGATGAGTTACAAGTGCTCCTCACTTAGCCTCTTTATCTCTGCCCTAACTAGTGTCAAACAGGGGCCAGAGAAGATCCTACCACCTGCTAATGAACCCCATTGTCACTGATTCCATGAAAGGAGGGCTGATGGTGTTCCTTGGGATGCGACTTGGGTTGCTTCTTTATTTGCAGTAGGGTTGTGCCTTTGACAGCTCATGAGAGGAGGAGGGCCCAGCAATGCCTTTGTCTTCAATAACGTTTGTGAAAAGTTCAGACCCCATAACAACACCACGTGGAGAGAGGGAGGCTGCACAGGACTTACTGGGTGGTTCAAAGGCCCCTGCCACCTGCCCCGTAGAGCAAAGCCCACCTCACCGTGGTTTTAATAATCAGCCAGAGACCCAGACCCTGCTGTGGGTGAAATAAAGCATTTCTACCACGTCACACAATCTCCTTCCTTCGCTTCTGTGCTTCACAATCTGTCATAACCTCAGTCGTAGCTTTAATTGGAGAATTGAGACAAGCCGGTTTTGGTGATTTATCGTTGAAAGGTTACATTCGCTCCCTAACTAACAGACATGGAGGCTTTCTCCCCTCAGAGTTCCCAGAACCAGAAGCACCAACTGACTGGGTAAAAGTCAGATGGGGATATTTTTAAATATCTCCTTAATTAAAAACAAAAAGGCAGCAGCATCTGAGGGCTTGTCTAATTTGCTCTTCATTGCACTTGGGCAGGCCAGTCGGGGACTCCTGAGTCACCAAGTCAGTGAGGCAGGAAGTCGTTTGTTACCTGGAGTGAGAACACGGTTAGAAAAGCCTTGAAAATACAGATGGTCCCTGACTTAGGATTTTCCACCGAGGATTTTGGAACTTGGGGACGGAGTGAAAGCAGTATGCATTCAGTAGAAACTTGCTGTGGGCACCTAGACCACCGTCCTGGGTTATTTTTTTTTTTTTAATTTCAAATTAATATGAGGGTACAAATGTTTAGGCTTCATTGTTTTCAGTTCTAAGATAAAGTTCAAGTTGCTGTTGAGCCGGTCACCCAGGGTGGTGCTGAGCACCCTCACATTGGGTACATTAGGTGAGATCCGCCAATTGCCCTCGCCCCTCTGGCCAGTTGCCCACCCTCCTCCCAACCACCCTGTGTTTTACTGTCAGCACAAGATTCAGTGAATTCCGTGAGATATTACACATTTTATAAAATGGGCTTTGTGTTAGACTGTTTTGCCAACTATAGGCTAATGTTAAGTGTTCTGAGCGTGTTTAAGGTAAGCTGTGATATTTGGGAGATTAGCTGTATATTTTCAATTTACAATGGGTTTGTTGGGACATAACTCCAGCATACATGGAGCAAGCCATCTGTGTAGGAAGCCACCATTTTTTTTACTAAGGTGCTTGTGCATAGCAAGACCAAGTCCCACCAGAAAGGCCTCAGAGGGAACGAAACACTGCTTCAGAGACACTGACGTCATAAAGCATGAGGGGGACTTCAGGGCTGCGGACCAGCTGCTCCTGCTCGGGAAGAGGCACTTGAGAAGGTCACCGAGACAGAAAAAGGCATACCACCCCCACTTCAATTTCACCTGAACCGCTGGCAGGATACTGATGACAGCCCAGGGGGACCTGAAGGGCAAAGAGCCCTTGGCTGGGCAATCTCTACCGCGCAGTTTAAAGAAATGTTTTCACACATCATTGTTGGTTCTGAGCCCCTCCAATCTCCTAGAGTGACAGCAATCAAAATTGATTTGGGAAATTTCACCCACAAATTAGATTTCCTGGTCCTCAATATGGAAGTTCAGTGGCTTTGTCTCTCCGCCAGTGAGGGAACCTGAGGATCTGAAGTGTCACACGTAAAGGACAGAAAAACATCTGATCGCCGCCACAGCAGAGTGGCTCACAGGCGTGTGCAGGTGCCGCTGCAGCTCTGGGGGCGCCCGACCTGTCAGGGCCACCCACTCGGCATGTTTTCAGGGAGACTCCTTCTCCCAAGGTGGCCCCCTAGTATTCTCCAGGCTCACTTGTCCTCTTTAGGTGCTGTTCACACGGGCTAATGGACCGCTCGTCACAGGCGGCCAGCCTTGTGTAAAATTTTGCTCCAAGAAAGCTCCTTCACGGAATGGTGTGTCCTCGTGGTTCTCACGGGGAGGAAGCTCCGCCAGTGTCCAGCCTGTGGGTGCTCTCTGTCCTCACACGTGGCGTCCCTGTGCATGGCGCTCCCTGCCCGCGGCCGCACACGTCGGTTCTCTGGGTGGGTAGATGGCACTCACAGAGAAGCGTTTCTGTGAAGAGCTGCTGGCAGAGAGGAAGGCAGGGTTTGAGGCTGGGGGCTGCGATTGGCTTTTCCCAGACCCCACCCTCCAAACCTATTTTTCCAGTTCCTCCTGTTGCATAATCAGCTTTTTATGTAACCCTTGGGGAAGCTGGAGGTGAGGGAAAAATGAAAATGATCTTTAAAACTGTGTTGCTTATACAGATTTCTGCATTCCCTGCTCAGAGTCAAAAATCACTAGGTCTGGGTTGGGGGCCCGGAATTAGCCTGCCCGGACGTCCCTCAGCTGGTTCTGATGCAGGCAGCCCACAGGCCAAGCTCCCACAAACACTACGCTGCCATACTAGGGGATTCAAATATTATGTGGATTAAAAGACTCATCAGCGGGTTTGTATTCCCCTCCCACTACTGGCTGCCAACCAATGGCCAGAGAGCAGATGTGAAGACAGAATCTGGATGAGTCCACTCGCACGCAGAGGCAGGAAATATGGGTGGGGCCTGGACTGCCCATCACTGCGCTTAGGTGAGCTGGTAAGCTTGTTTCATGTCAAACACACACGTGTGGACAGACAGACAGACATGCATAAAGTTGGGTTTCCTTGACTCCACTGAGCAAGCATTAAATTGATCATATTGTGTCATTCTATTGAGCAAAAAGGTGAAATTTCAGATAGTTGTTCCATCCACCTTGCCTCATTCATTTTTAAATTAATTTTGGTAATTTCCTTCAGGATCAGAACTATATCTTAAATTTGTTTGGATCCTCTGCAGTGTTTGAAAAATAAAATAATTCCACGAGAAGCAGAAGAGCCTGACTGCTTATGCGTGTGCCTCGGAGCCAGTTTCCTGAGTTTGAATCCGCCACCTATTTGACAACCCTTCTGAGTCTCGGTTTCTTCACTGGTAAAATGAGGAAGACGATAATAACACATGCCTCAGAGGATGTTATGAGGAACGAATGACTTAATCTACATAAAAATGCATAGACACTGGGCCTGGAACACAGCTGAGAGTGAAATGTGGCTACCAAGATTATTGTGATGGTTATTACGGAGATAATAACAAAAGCCCTATTGGATGACCACAGTGTGGTCACTGGTCCCTCGTGTCTTTTCAGAGTCTGGGGATGTATGCAGTGTGCTGTCCTAAAACAGAAGCAATGTTCATACCATTCCGAAGGCGATTTCATCTTTTCTATAGTTTGTGTTACTCCAAGGAACATATTCACAAGGCAACAGCCCATTTAAATACCACCCACGGAGGAAAAACAAAATTCCTCTATACATGCCTCTGTTTGAGGGGCTCACATTAAGTTAGAATTTATCAATGGACCGAAAGAATTGTTTTTCCCTAAATGTTAATACAAACAGTGATATAAGACCATTCCTTTCAAAAAGCAGACTCCCCCCCCCCCCTTCATACTTCTCCCTTGATAGGACAGTGTTTCCATTTGGCTCTGAGTGCAAGAGAAGAGAAAGGAGGCTGCCTTCTTCCTTTCCCATTTGAGAACTGGGTTCTCTGTAGGGGAGTGATTTACTTCATTATAGCCCAGATTTTTACCCAGAGGGGTCTAGCGCTAAGATGGAGTCACCAGGCCTGTGAAACTGAAACACACCTCAAGTTTTACAGCGTATGTGGACATTTAGGAAGTCACAGTTCTCATTTGGCTACCCTCTCAACTTCTCTGTATTTTAAAAAGTTTCACAATAAAAAGTTAGGGAAAAGGGGAAAAAACAAGAAAAATTTAAAAATAACAGTAGGGAAGAATAGGGATTATTCCTTTCTTATCTAAGCCACCGAGATTCTCCAGAATGTAGAAAATATAAAATTCTCGCCAAATGACAGCACAGGGTAGGCGAAGTTCAAAATATTCATAACGCAGTTATATTTGTAAGGCTGCCCATCAGTAGGCTATTATTGTTCCTGGCACAGAAGACACAAAGTGGTGATTACACAGCTGAAAATACATCTCTTCTCTGGAATTCCACATCCCAATAAATACAGGTGCCGTGCCTGGCCGTATCTGACCCTCCTCCCCAGGCCGTCATGGGGTCTTCTTTGGAGTTTTCCAAACTAGAACGCAAGAGAAGACAGACCTTCTCTGGTGGAGAAGCAGTGAGATGTGAGGATCCCAAAGCTTGTTTTCTATTCATGGAGAAACTAGTTTAAGAGAATAAAGTCAAAATGCAGGGAACAAAGATAAGAGCTCAGAGGACTGAGGGCTGGAACAAGCCACCAGTTAGAGGTTGGGGAGATAAAGGAAGACAGGAAAAGGGGTCTGTCCTGGGAACAATTCAGTCAGGGAAATGATTTTCAGGGCTCTCTATTCCGAATCAAATTATCTTTATTCATTCCCTGTCTCCTGGTTATAAATAACATTTTAAAACTAAAGACTCCTGATGTTTAGATCTAGCCCTGAGCTTTTTCCTGAACTAACTTCTATTTGACAGTTCCACTTGGGTGTCTTACAGGCATCTCAAATTTAAAATGCCCCAAACAGAACTCCTAGTTTTCCTCCAAAACAATTGCTCCCAGAATCGTCTCCATTTCAGTTAATAGGAACTTTTCCTTCCAATGGTTCAAGTTTAAAATTCTAAAGTTGTTTTTGATGCCTCTTTCTCTTGTGCCAAATCTAGTATTAAGAAATGGCTTGACTGGATATGCAGACTCTGGTCACCATCCCCACTGACCCCACCAGGCCCAGAGCCATAATTCTATTTTTTTTTTTTTTTTTGCCTATTGTAATAACCTTGTAATTTGTCTCTCTGCTTCTTACTTGCTGTCCTAACCATGCAGCAGCCAGAGAATGGCTTCTCATCTCACTTGTAAGTCCAACCATAGGATGCCTCTCTCTACTTTGGATCCTTCAGAAACAAAGAACAGTCCTTATTACGGCCTATAAGCCCCCGGGGGAGCTGCACCTTGCCTCTCCTGCTCTATCCTACTTCCGCTTCCCCTCGTGCCCTTCTCTGCCCTCCACCACAGTGCGGATATGGCGCCTTTGCAGGTTGGTCCCCTTGCAGTTCCTTCTGGCTCAAACACACATCTGTAGACAGCAGCACAGCCAGCTCCCTCACTTTGCTCAACTGTCTATGTTTCACTGTATCAGAGGTCCTTGTACTTAGAATCGCACCCCTCTCCCTGCTTTTCCCTATCACACATATCACTAGGTGATACATTTTATGTTCTCCTCCTACTAGAATGCGTGCTCCCTGAGAACAGCCATTTTGTTTGGTTCATTACTTGTTCTCTTGGCACTTGGCAACATGCTCACCACATGGTGGGCATGAAGAAACTGTTTGTTGAATGCACCATTCAGAATCCAACACATTGCCTCTTTGGCCCAAGCTAGACTGAATTGGTCCACAAGCTGGTATAAAACAATGCGCCTCAAATTCTACTTCAGTCACGCATTTTCTTAAATGTATCAGATTGTTTTTTCTCACATTGTCCTGTCTGCTCACTGACCATTTTATTCCTGAACCAGATGCAATTTAACAACTTTTTCAGCAATTTAGAAAAATCTCGGTTCTTCTTTTGCTATTATACTATTAGAATACTCTGACTACAGTGACTTCAGTTAATTTTTATTCAACTGACTTATTAATATTTGAAAGTCATGAAACATTGATTTTCCCCCCTGAAACTATAGCCCTTCTTCTCAAGTGAAATCACAAATCAAGAGTAGGGAAATGCAGAATTCCAGTCTAGGCCCCAAATTGGGAACAAATTCTCTTGCCTTTGAATTATCTAAGCTTGTCACCACTTCTATTTCTTCTTTCTGCTATTCCAATTTTAACTACCTCAGGACTTTTTCTAGCACAGACTTATCGGAAGGTAAGAAAACGTGTCCATATCAAATTCGTTTGTCTACTTGACCACAATCATGATGAAGGATAGAAGGCATGGTGGTTCCAGAACGTTAGCCACAGTGGGGATGGGGACGTCATCTGAGTTCATTTGTCTGTCAGCTTTGGTCTTCATTTCCATCTCAATTCCGAAGGCCCTTCGTAAGTGTAAGGCCTCTCTGCAAAAATAGCCAGTGAACACTGAGTAATTTCCATAAGGGAAACCTCAAAGTCCCGGCTATCAGGAGTCACCTTTCTTCTACGACACTCCTTCTGACTTTTTAGCAGTCCACTTCATCATGAAATATCCTAGTGCTTTAGTGGGCACACACAAATTTGTATTTGCCTTTGGGCAGCATCAGCTTTCAAAAAACCACAAATAATCTTACAAAAAAGAACTAACCCTCACATCATTTTATAATTTTTATTTTTATTTCTACTTGGCATTAATGGAATTTTAAATGTCACCATGGACTCATTTATTTTAACTTTCACCTACTGACTTAACCTCTCAACATTTGGAATTTGCTAAGACTGGATGTCAAAGAAAAACTTAAAATATTGGACTGAGTATTCTGAAAGCTGTAGTTTTAAAAAAAGTTATTTGTTAATCTCACTTCTGGGTATATATCTACAAGAATTGAAAGCAGATCTCAAAGAGGTATTTCCATACCCGTGTTCACAGCAACATTAAGTCACAATAGTTGAGAGGTGGGAGCAGCCCAAATTTCCATTGATGGATGAATAAACAAAATGTGGTATATATATATATATATGAATACATACAATGAAAAACTATGCAGTCTCAAACTATGCAGGTGACAACATGGATGAACCTGGAGAATACTGTTAAGTGAAATAAGCATTAAAAAGACAAATACTGTATGATTTCATTTCTATGATATATCTACAGTCAATTCATAGAAAGTACAGTGTTGTTGTTACAGGGGCTGAAGGAAGGCGAGAAAGGGCACTCACGTAATGGGTATAGAGCAGTGGTTCTCAACCTTCCTAATGCCACGGCCCTTTAATACAGTTACTGTGGGTCGTGACCCACAGGTTGAGAACTGCTGGTATAGAGAGTTTAGTTTTGCAAGATAATTCTGGAGATCTGTTTTAGGACAAAGTAAATATACTTAACATTACTGAACTATTTACCCCCAAATAATTATGTGATAGGGATTTTTTTACCACTCTCACACACACATACAAATGTTTGCACCATTTTGCATATAGATCTTTGATGGAGAAGGGGCAGTCCACATACCTCTAATGTATACATAGCATTTCTCCTTCCAATGTTGTCTTTTGAAACCCCTCACAAACTTAGTGTTTATTAAGTGTTTCAAGTATTGAGCATTCTAAATTATAGTTTATTGGCTAGGGAAGAATGACAGTGTGTATGGACTAGAAACAAGTAGGATATTCTGTCTCATACTTTATCTTTGTGATTATCTAGCTTATGCTTACAACCTCCAGGAAGCAGACGGTAAGCTGCCAAGACCTGATTTTGTTC
Organism: Perodicticus potto; assembly: GCA_963574655.1. Taxonomy (NCBI): domain Eukaryota; kingdom Metazoa; phylum Chordata; class Mammalia; order Primates; family Lorisidae; genus Perodicticus; species Perodicticus potto. The sequence continues at coordinate 31,866 of CAUYRH010035906.1, forward strand.
ACCATCCTTATTTCCAGGGCCTAGCGCAGTGCTTGGAAAATGGCACATAAATATTTCCTGGATAAGGAATACAGAATTAAAACACTCTTGAGATGTACTAGCAGCGAGGTCCACGATCACCAACTCAAGTGTAACAAGAGATATACCATAAAGGAGGCAGAATCAACTTTCAAAAAACTAATTTTAATCAAAACAAAAATTGTTGATCATTAACAAGTTTATAAAACAGTGATTTAGTTACATAAATAAATTGATATCAGTGTATCAAATCTTAATTACTTTCAACTTCATGAGCATGTTTACATGGGTGATGAAGTACAACCTTTTTTTTTTCTTTTTACCTATTATAATAAATAAAATGGAGCGCATGAAATAGTTCTTCTAAACAAAAATACCTACAAACATACCTCTAGCATGTTCTCTAATGAAGGGAACAAGAGACACTGGACAACTTTTGCACCAAAACATAAAAATTGCTTTAAAAAGCACAAGGTTACAGAACCATCAGCTAAAGTAAAGACACTATACTGTAACCAAAGTTGGTATTTAATAATATAATGAAAAGTTTGGTAGTTAGATCTCCAGTTTGGTTATTTTAAAGCATTAAGACAAGGCAAGATAGAAGGCTGCTTTCGTTTGAGTAATTCTAGAGAAAATAAAATATATTTAAAAAAAAAAAAGAAAGAAAGAAAACTGAAAAGTCGAACAGTCATACCTACACAACTTTCTGTCCTGCACAAAGTCAAAATACCTATGCAGAATAGATATATAATATATATAATGTTATTTGTGCACAAAGGTTAGCTTATTATTAGCTCACTGCAAAGGCGTAATGTATCATATGTCAATTGTTTTGGAAAACATTTTGCGTTTTGTGTCAAGGATATTTCTTTTAAGTTTCCTAGGCTAGGAGGCACGAACCCCGATTCCGGCATATTGTATATTCTTAATGCTAAGGCTTGCTGCTCCGGCTGTGTACTTTGTTGTCCCCTCTTCCTTCTAGTGCCTGTTATGAGCACGTGTGGTGTAGTGGTTGTCGGTGTGTGTGTGTCTGTGTGTATACATATATATATGTATACAGAAGTTGTATAAATATATATACATATATCCTTCCTCCCCATAGATCTCAGTCCAACTGTGCAATCCAAAAGGTGGCTCTGCACAGATGCCCAGCTTGGAGTCCACCGCCTGAGCCAACCCTGAAGCAAGGCGCACTTTTAGTCCTTCTGATAGGTTTTCTCTCAGTTGTTTTTTTTTCGTTGTTGTTTTTGTTTAAAACCAAGCTACTGCAGCTTCAAGTATTTTGCATTACATAGAATATTTTTTATAAATTAGTTAATGTTATATTTTCAATATTCAGACATATACTATAATATATATACAGTACAATAAATGCTCTCATTCTTTTTTTAATTTTTTTTTTTTTTTTTTGGATAAATCCCTGAGAATGTATGTTGACAGTCGCTAAGTTTCCACATGCACAAGCATCGTGTGCCATGCTTCTGGACGAACAGCACTGCAAAGCCACATGGGTCAGCCTTTTACTATTAGTATTTCATTTTGTCGATTTGTTTAAATATGCTGAGAATGTAAAGATGAGTTACAAAGGAGTAAAGCTGAATCCATTCGAGGTACTTATCACAGGATGGAGGTGTTTTGTTTGGTTTTTAAAGCCATTTCAATTATTTTTTTTTGAGGCTGTGAACGTATACAGAAAACAGGAGAGCTATGTGGACTTTCGCCACTTGACAACATATACTCAGTGTAAACCAAACCTTTTTAACCTCTCTCTCATACGAAACCAAAAAAAATAAAAATAAAAAATTTAAAAAAAAATTTAAAAAAAGGAAAGAAAGAAAAAGGGAAAAAAATTTAAAACACACAAACTTTCACAACTTGACAATTTAGTCTGCAAACGCAATATAACTATACACATATAATACCGGTGTGGCTCTGTTGTTTAAGTTAAAAAGGGTACAAAGGCAGGCTCAAGTAAAAACAAACCATCCCTCCCACCCCACCCCCCACCCCATTCATACAAGTTCTATCAACCAAACCTCTCCCGAACCAACATCATCAGTTTCTTTTTGCCTTTGTAGATTTGTTTCAGGTTGTCAATAAACTGTGTAAACTGAATGTGTCCATCGTGCGCCATTAAGAAGGTCTCTCGGGCCTTGCTGAGGAACTCTATGAACTCACTATAGTGCCGAGGACTGATGTGTGTGAGCCGTGAGTGCGTGGTGTTGATGTAGGCCCCAATCGTGGCATCCAAGAGTTGCCTCAAGGGCGCTTTGTCCAGTGACATGAGCTTACCAGAGTTCCTCCTTCCATGAAGTCCCACCATGCCAGGAGTGGTCAGAGTGCACCTGCGCAAAATGTCTGACAGTACCGTTGCACACTTGACACTCTTGACCACCAGAGGTATTATAGCTGCAAGCTCATTTTTACCGAGGGAGTGGCTGAGTGCACAGGCCCACAAAACGTCATTAATGGCAGGGTGTGTGTCCTGATTGTAGCTCAGGTTGAGATGGGTCATGGCCAGGGTGGCCAGCTTGTAGGCCCTCATGGGGTACCCGCGGTGCTCCATGTACCGTGCTATCGTGAAGAGCTGTGTGTAGCTCATGCCAGTCGTAGCAGCATCGAGAACAATTTGGTACGCCGTCTCAAAAGCTATGTGATCCTTTTCACAAAGGGTTAGCGCAGAGAGGGCACAGTTCTGTGGATCCTTCATGGCACACTGCAATGCGAGTGTCCGGGCACTGCTGGCCAGCTTTTCCTGCTGGTGGCAGTCCAGGTGGAGGCGGACAATGGTGCTGTTGGACATCACGGTAGTTGCAACTATGCTCGTGGCCTCAGTGGGAGTAAAGAGGGTAAACCAGCTCTGCATGATGCTATCCAGGGCATAAACACCTGCAAGGAACACACACAGACAGGCCCCATTACTGACAAGGAAGCTGCCCGGAGGTCTTGCCTTACTTCCACTTTCATCATCAATGCTTACATGGTTAACCATCATGGGACATAAGCCAGGCCAGAAAATCCTGGAAGGTAATGTGCCTGGGAGCAGCCCTTTGGAATAAGGTCATTATGGATTGTTATTCATTGAAATGCCCGTAACAAACATGAACTTCCTATAATAAAGAACTAATCCTCTCAGTAGCTGGTATTTGTACCTTGCTGCTTGCCATTTCAGATGATGGCTGTTTGCTAATGAATTCTAGTTCACTGGGGCCTGCTGTCAGTTACCCACTACAGAATGTGAGGCAGAAAACTGCAATCTTCACCATAACAGGGATTTTACATTTTGTGTATGTTTGTTTGTAAGTTTAAAGTATACATAATATAAAATTTTATGACACTCAAAGAAGCAAGAAAATGTGGCCTGCAATCAAGAGAAAAAGTCAACAGAAGCAGATCTACAGATGACTTCAATGTTGGAAATGGTTGACCAATTCTCTAAAATAACCATTTTAAGGATGCAGACCCAAAATGCCTTACTTGTAGGAAAATTCTAAAGGTGAGTGAAGTAATTGGGTGCAAGGATAAAAGAGTTGTGTGGCAATTCTTCAACTAGTATTGTCTTTGTATTGTTTTACCAAAGCATGACTTTAATAATCTAAACATAACATTTCTTTTGAGACCAAAAGTTCCCGTTTTCCAAAACGATAAACCATTACCCATTAATAAAAGTAAAAGAAGAAGAATGATTTTACAGTATCTGCTGTGTCAGTATCTAAATACTGAGATGGCAGTGTCTTCTCAGCAAGAGGTGTATATCCTTTTCTGATGCAAATGGGAGGAAAGAAAGATAGTTTAACCAACATTTATTTTAAACAGCCACCATTAGTTTCTGTTGGCATTCTTGCTGGAACTGTACAATTTGCTTTCTTATTGATCTATTGTCGCAGAGGGGAAATACTTGGCTGAAGAGCCTCACGAATTACAGCTTATGGGGAACCAGAGGATATTCTTATGGCTAGCGGCAATTTCTCACACACAGAAAAGCTAACCCATACCTAGTGGACATCATTTCCCTGCTGGATACATGGTGTCTGGATAAGGAAGAAAAAACTCAGTACAACAAGGTAACTTTATATGAACAGAATTAAATACTCACTGACTTATCCATTCATTTTTAATTTAATTTAATTTAAATTTGTGGGACAGTCTCACTCTGTTGCCTTGGGTAGAGTGCCATGGTGTCGTCATAGTTCACAGCAACCTCAAATTTCGGGGCTCAAGTGATCCTTTTACCTCAGCCTCCCAAGTAGCTGGGACTTATAGGTGCTCACCACTATACCCAATTAGTTTTTCTATTTTTAGTAGAGATGGGGTCTTGTTCTTGTTCAGGCTGGTCTTAAACTTCTGAGCAATCCACCCACCTCGGCCTCCCAGAAGGCTAGGATTACAGGAATGAACCACCATGCTCAGCAACTTACTCCATTTTAAATTTAAGAGGTTAGAGCTCCACAAATGTGACAGTTTGGATGATAAACAATGCAAATGTACAAAACTGAAGGTTGTGGGTGGGAAGGAAGAAAGCCCCATAGGTTGCTGGAAGGAACAGGAGCCTTGGAGAAGTCAAGGTAAGAGAGTGAAAATGTTCTTGTATCTGTAAATGGCAAATTAGACCCTATTCTGAGGTGCCTGAGAAAGCCTCTCAGAATTTACCTACCCACTTCAGTAGCACACGTGACCAGCCACCTCACCATCTCCCGCCGGCGCCAATTTAAGGTTGACAGTGTCATTCGCATAACCTGTTAAGAAAGGATAACAAAATGTTTTGAAAAATAATCCTACGTCAATGGGAAAAAAGTCTATCCTAAGATAAAACTACCAGGAAGATGAAAAGCATTATTTAGCTCTACATATAAATTTGGATTTGTCTATGGCTTCCCTAGGTCACCTTTGCAGCCTGGGGGGGCAAGAATTGCTCTCCTGGTGGGCCCGCTGACCATGTGGTATCCTTGGCAAGTCTTTCATCTCTTTTTTCATTCAACGGGCTAGACTCAAGCATCAAATATAGTCCATGCCCTCTTCTCCTCTCCAGCTTCAACATTTCCCATGTCAATTTCATCTTGGGTATCATCAGTGATCTTATTTTGTTTTTCATTTTCTAATAAGAAGTCCCCAAACAAACTTATCTACTCATCCTACTTCCCCTGTGCTTTAAGATTCAAATGTCTGGGACACAATCTTCCTAAAGCCTTAGAAAGGCCCTGTGGGATTCCTTCTCAGGATCTACAAAGAATGCCCCCGGGACTAAGGTCTGACATTTACCCAGAATTCCAAATAACCAGAAAGTTCATATTATGGTGCTACCTGCATTATACCTTTAAGAGGAGGCAAAAGATAACAAAGGGAGCCAAATAACAAGAACTTATTTTTAAAAAGAAACTTCTAAACTGTTACTGTACAACTTAAAGGCAGTATCTTATACTTTCTGCGTATACAGTACTCTGTGTTACAGTGGTAGGGACAGTTTCCACTTCTTTAAAGTCTATTAATCACTATAAAGGAGAATACATAACTAAAACAACCAGATAAATCACCAAACCATGACATTCTATTCCCCATTCTGTAGGGACTTAGGGTATAACAATTTCCTTCACTGCTTTTTAGGAGGGAATAAAAGCAAATGTTCATAGAGACTCCAGGAGAAAAGCAGAAAGAAAGTTTTTAGTTCCTGATTTATAGGGTCATCTGTTCAGAGATGATACAGAAGCAAACACCTAACTGCATGACCAACTCAAAATGCTATTGGCATTGTGTACTACTGAAATCTGAAACTGGATTCTGGCCCCATATCCCTTCCTTTACTTAATTTTCTCAGAGTTATAAAAAGGACCTAGAATGGTCCATCCATTATGAAAATGCAAACATCAATAAAAATTCATACTTCCTCTAAAAATTTAATCCTAAAAATTGAATCTTTATTATACGCACTAGCTTTATTAAAGTCTCTTGTTAGCAATAATTTTTCTCTATTCACTCCCAGGAGAAACAATGATGTTAAGGCTGTAATTCAGAAAATGATTTTTTGATTGAAAGATGCAAATAAGGAAAGTCCCTGCCCTCACACAATGGTCTGGTTCAGGTGGGAGAGACCACAGCTCTGAAACAGTGTTCTCCTGAAGACTAACCAACATGTGCTCCTGAGTCATTTACCTGCACTAAAAAATCCAAACCAACAAAAACAACCCTCAAGGGCAACTTTACTTAGCAGTCTTTGATGCCCAGGAAAGACTCCCAGTCACATACCTGCAAGCCCAGTTCCAGAGACACTTTCAAAAGGGTGATGTCTGGCAAACTGTCCATGAGAGTTGCTATTTTAAATGCATCTTGGGCAAGCTTGAAGATGTGTGATGAGGAGTGAATGTTTTTCTGGATGGATTCTAATACTGTTTCCAGCCTCCGAACATCGCCTGCAACGAACAAGGGAAACCAAACCAAATCAAATCAAAGCAACACAAATAGACTCCCAAAAAGAAAAGTGTGTATGTATATGTGTGTGTGTGTATGCATATTTATATAAAACCACACATATACATACACGAGAGGGGAAAAAAGCAATCAAAACAAAATTTAAAAAAGCACAAGTTAACTTACCTAGTATGTTCACGAGCGGCACACATGTTATAACTAAGGATCCCTAGTTATTACAATGTCTATGAATGTCAGCTCCACAAAGAAATACACTGAGACACACCCTCCCTGACCAAAAGCACATATAAACCAGAAACAACGTAAGATAGTAAACAGTTCTCCTAGTTCTTACTCACTTAGGTGTCAGTGAATATTTCAGGAAGAAACAAAATATAACCAAATTCTTTACTCTGCTTCTGAATCTCAACCATTTCCATTTTCTTGGCACAACAGCTCATCTAAACTCTGTTGGCAGCAACTTTAAGGATGCAAGTAAGTGGGGAAAATGCCAGGCTCAAATTAGTAGCACCTGTTTTGCCTCATAAGCTAACATCTAAAGAAAAGGATCCCTTACAACCTAAAATTAACACCACTATTGAGGAGTTGATAGAAAACGTGACCCTTAAAAAAAGGCAAAAAAGGCAAACTAAAACAACGATTAAGAGGCCCCAGGACAGTACATTACCTTTGGCTGCAGTTAGCATGGTGGACGCCAGCTCACACTGCTGGGATTCAATGTGGCTTAGAGTGAACCAACGAGGGTAGCGGTTGGGAACAACTGATGCAATGTGGTGTGGGCGAGTGAGGTCTCCGGATGGAGCAGTAGATTCCAATACTAGTAACCTGCCATAAAAAGACAAGGAAGGTGGCCCCCAGTTATTATTTGTCCACTGCCTTGGCCACAAAGACTGGCCGGCAGAAGCCAAAGGAGTGGATAGATGCTGGGAGAAATTGTCCAGGCTCCAGGTTCAGAAAGAGCTAGTATGGCTACACTCTGCTATCTGCATACCAAATATCCAGATGTTTGGATTATTTATTTCCTTTTAATAATAATTAATTGTTAATCATCCAAACCTTGTTAATTGCTTACCACCCAAACTCAAGAGATTTCCTTTCTTTAGCATCATTCAGAAAGTAACAATACTGGGAGAAATCAAAATACGCAGCAACGAAGACTCTGAAACACAAGTCTTAATGTTTATCTACCATTTTTTAATCTTATCACTCAGTTAAAAATAAAAATCAACAGAAACCAACAGTGAACAGATTAAGACTGAGACTACATATTTCAGGGAGCAGTGGATAATTAAGAGCAATAAGCTTAACCTCTTAGAAAATAAGAGGGGAAATAAATCAGAAATGACCCCCTTTCCATAAATTCATACTTTATGCAGAATCATTTCCTTAGGACTTCAAAAATTTGAAGTTATAATGTGTTATACAATCATATTAGAAAAGATGAATGCAGCCGATCCTAGCTTCTGTCCCTTGACAGTTTTGCATAAATTCTGTGTGATTTCTCATTTTAATCAATCTATTTTTGATTAAGAGTATCTTGGCAAAAAACTATTCTTGAAAACAAAGTACATGCTTAGTGATCTCTTTTAAATATAAGTACCAAAGATAGGTAGAGTAGCTACAACAGAAATAATTCCTATACAATTATCAAAACACTGGCCTTTGTTCAAATACGCCAGTGTTAGGGACCGGGGACCAACAGGTGTCAGCAGGGTCATGGAGTCCTGCTGGCCTCAAGGCCCCACCCAAGAACAGGCATTACTCTCGTGAGCCAAATGACTCACCTTTCCCTTTAATCTAGGTAGAAAGAGATGTCAGCACTACAGAGAGTGGCAAGGTAGACAATTAAGTATTAAGAATAAATCGGCAGGTTTACTATTTTAGCTTTTTAAAAAACCAGAATGTCCCTGTATTCACAGGCAGATCTTGCCACAGACGCCCATGGAGAAAACAGGTCAACGTACCTGGGAAGATGAGAAATGAGTGCTGAAGATGCCCTTCCTTGGCCTCCCCCTAGAAGGACTAAGAAGCAAGAAAGCAAGCCACACCTCTCTTTTCCTTCTTATTCATTCCCCCGGCTGCCTTGAAATGCTCTGGTAGGTCACATTACCTCCATTCCATGGCAGGCCTTTGGCTGGGTTAGTGGTGGCAGGTGGAAGAGAAAGGTGGAAAACAATTCCCCTGTACCCTGCTAGTACTCTCATGGAAAAGCGGCCTTGGCAGCAACCAAGGACAAATATAAATGAGCTTCTGAACATTAGAAAAGCAAGCCTTTCTGCTTGGCACACACCCTTACATAAACCCAACCACATAGAAACCTTATGCTATTTTGTCCTTAAACTTTGCCAGTGGTAGTAGCAACAGCATCTGGTGACATCATAACATTAACATCTTTCCTTTTAAGACAAGAGTAGAATTCCTTGGATTTGAGTAAGTATAGAGCTGAGCATATGTCTTCAGAAGACAACGTCCATGTCAGCTTCTAAAAATGGGAATAGGAATCTACTTATTATAAAATAGTCCTCTAAAATACAAAGTGAGTGATATAACACAATTTGGGGGGAACTCTTGTTTATGTTATTGATTTATTTGGGAGATTTTAAAAATAAGCACAAGAGTATTATTTATAAGGATTCTCTAATAGGTTGGTAAGATTTCATGTTGCCACAGAAAGCATATCAAATTAAATAACATGGACACACAAGTGTACACACAGACACACAAACCACCCCCCATCACTGCATATAAAAGCTTCCTGATAGATATAAATCGTACTCAATACTTTCAGTGCTGAGTATGGGGACCACTGGTAATTCAAAGGGAAGGATTTGGTTTTGAGTCTACTACACTGATTACAGAGATAGAATCTTTGATGAAAAGGTTCTTATAAGGTCAAACTATTCTTCAGCACACTCAGCTTTTAGGTCTGTACATGGCTTGTGTTCAGGTAACAACAAGGGTGTCAACCTCAAGTTTCCATTAGAAATATAGGAATGTTTTATCAATTTCTTTTAAAGGAAAAAGAGAAAAAGCTGATGCTTTAAGAAAGGCAGATATTCCTTTTAGGTCCTTAAAATTTAAAGGTTACATAGAAGATTAAAAAACATAATCTTGAACTCAATAAAAAATACTCTTCCCTGAACAAATTCGGGATAAAAATAATTATTAGGTGAGTCAGCCTTAAAAAGGGATGGGCAAATAAAAAGGCGAGTGGCAAAGAACATCTTCCAGTTGTTATTACTGAAAAGGAGGCTCTGGTGAAGAGATGGAAGCAGTCAGAGCTGAGGCCGGCATATCTAAGGCCCCTGAACAGCGACTCCTTCGACCCATCTGTTCTCAGCCCCCACAGACCACCGACGTGCCTTGGTGATGTGGTCAGTGGCACGACTACTGGAATGTGGGATGACAGCAGGTATGAAGGTCTCCCCTCAATTATTATACTCGCTCAAACGTATTTACTATTTACCAGTTTCAAAAATCTAATTTTTTCAAAACTATTGTTTTAGAAAGGTTTCAACTGTTGCTGTCTCGTGATTAAGTGTGGCCTAAAACTGTGCTCCATTCCCAATGCTAGCTTCAAGAAAAAGTAGAAAAAAGTAACAAATGAGTTTGACAGCAGTCAAGGATACGATTCTTCCCTTACTTTAAAACAAAAGCAAAACAAGCAAACAAATCACCTCCACAACAATCCAGGAAGCGTAAATAGTTTCTTTAGATTTTCTGCTGCCTATAAGAAACATGAATGAATGAGAAATCAGTTGCCGGCCACGCTTCCCAGCGGGGAATGTGAGTTGCCTCTGCCGGGCTGGGCTGTGCGTACTTACCGCATTGCTCTCAGTGCAATCTTGTATGCCAATTCAGCATCATGAGGTAGGAGAGAGGTGAAGAGATACTTGGCAAATGTGTGCATGGGAACACTCTCCCGGTGGATGATTTCGCCCAAACCACTATATGGCCCGGCTGTGGGAAGAGACCACACATACTTTACATTACTGAAAAATGATCTAATACTTCTTCTAAGTTATACTTTGAATTTTTCATGTAAAGTTGTTTCATATATATGTATATATATACACATACACTAATCTGTCATTAAGGATTTAATTTAAGTGACACAGTAGAAAGGAATAAAATTCTTAGTCAGAAAAGCTTCTGTAGGGAGTAATATACAATACGGTCTTCATGAACAATCAATCTCCCAACTACCCCACAGCTAAAAGAGGCACAGCTTGTTCGCGATGTGGTTTCTCAGAGAAAGGAACCCGCCTGAAGCAGAAAGCTTCATTGACTCTGAGGAACGTGCTCTCTCAACGTGTCTGACATCTGAGCATCCAGCTTTGCAAATGTCCAGATGATTCCACAGTGTAACTAGGGGACCCACCCCCAGGTGTGGAAGGATTCCCAACCAGAGCTTTCACTACAAAGCCTTTACACACTGTGGCTTCTAGTAAGCAGGAATTGATATTAATAAACAGAAATAGATATTCATTTCCAGAAAGTGACTGTTAACAAAAAGAACAGTTACCCATTTGGTCCTCACCAAAGGCAAAATAAAAGAATTAAACTAACTGGAAATTTACTACCCTTTGGGCTCCAGAAGGCCGATTTTAAAAGCCAAATTATATTTAAACTGTCAAAATTCACTTCTTAGTAAATTCTGACAGGCATGGTGGCAGAGCTGACTTCCCCTGTGTGCTCCTTGGGAGCTGCTCTGAGAAGGGCAACACAGACTTTTAAAATAAATTTTGAAAGGAAACCACAGTGGTTAGTTCAACCACTTTGCACTTCGGTACTTTGAGGTTTAGTTACCGTAAAGGGTTTAATAAATTAGTCTCCATGTCACCTTTGGGTAACATTTGTTTCATAATTTCTAGAACTATGAACCATGACACCACTGCTCAGAGGATATGCTATATTTGTTTTCCATGAGAAAAATGATTCTGGTGAAGTGTTGAGAAGTCAAGAAATGCAGTTCAGAAGAAATAAGTTCCTGAATTGAGTGCTGGAACAAGATACATTCTAGACTATTTTAATGGAAGTTATTTTTTAAAATCCAATTGGCTTTTTGGTTATCATTTTTTAATTATTCAAGTATTTTAACATAAATTATTCAGTTTTTACCTAGACAAATTAAAATCCAATCTAAATTTCTAATTTTACCAAATCCATTAATCCTTTCCTTTAAGACATTTTAAAATGTTTTGGTAATTGAATATTCTTTAAAAGTTGACGTAACATTACACTTGCACCTCAGTTCACACAGGAAGGTAACACTATTGAAATCACCAACTGCTATGGACTAAGTATGTGCGTCCCCTCATACGTTTCATGTTGAAGCCCCAAACTCTTAATGTGACTATATCTGGAGATGGGACCTTTCTGAAAGTAATGAAAGCTGAATGAGGTCGTAAGAATGGGGACCCTGATCCTACATGATTAGTGTCCTGATAAAAAGAGATACCAGAGAGGGTCTCTCTGTGTCATGTGAGGGGGCCCTTACTAGAAGCCAAATGGCCAGCACCACGATCTTCAACTTTTCAGCCTCCAGAATTGTGAGAAATAAATTTCTGTGGTAACAGTCAACTCATCAACTATTCTGTGATGGCAGCCCAAGCAGGCCAACACACTAATTATAGCAAATTCATAGAATGTCTGCATTATTCACTTCTCTGTCTTTGTTTTTCAATGTTTCCCTTTAAAAAACCAAGTTACCTTTTTGCACTATTCAGGGAAAGCCAGGATACATAATCAACTTTGCTACTATACTTCCCAACAACCAAAATGTTCAGTCAGGTATCACAGAATTATTTATGAATTAATAATTAGGATAATCCCTGAACTCTGGTGTACTGAATAATGAGAAACAGACATATGTACTAAGTTTCCCCAGAAGTAGTTTTCTAATAGCCCAATTGATCCATCCAATATTGTGGCCAGGAGAGATCAACATTCAGCAAAAATACTGGTTACTGCTTCCTCTTTTCAGATAGCTGGGCCTGCTAAGTAATTTGCCCCTGAAATTTTCAAACAGTATACATGCATGAAGAACTTAGTGCCCCAGTGCAGTCAACTTAATCACTGAGCTCTTCCTTCTGGGATTTACAGAAATGGTCCTTAGCCTCCCCAGTTTGGGCGGCCTCCTGTCCTGCACCCACCCGTTCTTCATGGGCCTTACAGGTCTGAGAAAGGATAGGAGGAAAAGATGAGGCAACAGTGAGCCTGGGCTTCCTCGGTTTTCATAAAAATGTTTGATGGGACAGATGGACTAATCAGAGACTCAGACAAAGTTCAAAAATATTCATGAGAAATGAACATGAGGATTTCCTTACAAAGATAAATTATAAGCAGAGATCACAGACTGTCAGCCTTGAAAACCACATATCCTCTTCCTAAACTTCAGTACAAAAGAAATCAAAAGTATTTAAAAGCCGGGCATGGTGGTTCACACCTGTAATCCCAGCACTTGGGAGGCTAAGGCGGGTGGATTGCCTGAACTCATAGGTTCCAGACCAGCCTGAGCCAGAACGAGATCTCGTCACTATTAAAGAAGTAAAAAGTAGCTGGGTGTTGTGGTGGGCACCTGTGGTCCCAGATGCTTGGGAGGCTGAGGCAAGAGAATCACTTGAGCTGAGTTTGAGGTTGCTGTAAGTTGTGGTGCCACGGCACTCTACCAAGGGCCACATAGTGAGACTCTGTCTCAATAAATAAATAAAAATAAAATAAAATATATTTTTAAAAGTCAGTTAACATGACCAGACTTTTAAAAAAAGCTTGTGGAAGGAAACTACAGGAGAAAATAGTAATTTAATTAAATACAGGATCAATCTTGAAATTTGTCAAGATAGAACTTTTACCTTTAGGAAAAAATAAAAACTTCAGAAGAGTGCTTCAAAAAATTAATCTTAGAAATTTGCCAAAATTAAGGATGCTATTGAGGTTTCATATATTTGAAGAAAATATTTTCTTTCAAATAGGTCTTTTGCTTTGGATAAATAAAAGAGGTTTTAAAATGCTATTTTCTCTAAATCCCTTCCGCCTATGTAGCAGTTCTGAATATACGATGAAGATACCACACTTATGACCTTATCACAAAGAATCCCAGAATAACACACATGTTATTGTGTTATACTTGAGCGATAGAAGGAATTTCATCAGACACCAACTTACTAATTTGCAAAGGATTAGGCTACTATACTCGTTATATTTTACCCTTTTTAAGAAAAAAAAATATGAAAAATAGTGCCACCCAAAATTACTCAGGCCCTTCAAATCTTGACCTAATAAAAAGGAAAATTAGACTTTGCCTCAAAGATGCTAGGAAACTAGTCAGCACAGTGGAAACTCACTCTTGCAGCCTTCAGACTTTTTTCTACGTGTGCACACGACATATTCAAAACCCAGACATCATGGAGCAGCCAATCAACTCAAAGGAATATCAACCAATTTCTATTTTGTTATTTAATTGATCAAACAAATAGGAACATGGCTAACAATAGTAACTCACTATCAAAACTGCATTCACCTCAGGAAGAATGCAGCCTAAATAAAAGTGGTCCTTTTCAAAGCTTTGTGGCATTAAATGGGGCCGATTTCCACTAAGTTACCCTATGTAACCACCTAAATCAAATGATAGAAATCTAAACTTCCATACTTTTTCATTCAGTGACACTATGTTTTAGCCATAACCACATCAATCAGGATAAGTACCATGTTAAATGCATTCAGACAATACTCTTAACATAAGAAAAACTAGCACCTAAATCAGATTGGCTAAATAAGTGGAAAACTTCTTTATCAAGCTACCTTCTAATAGGAAGACTGCTTGCTTGCGGAAGATTTTCACCAGTGTGTCATCCAATTCAATTTCCTGAAGCTTGGAAATGAGCTGCTCCTCGTTCCTACAAACTTTCTCTTGTGTGTACAGCCCATCAGGCATGATACGCTGCTGTCCAAGCCCTATCAGGGCTACTTCCACAGCCAGCGTTAAATAGGATTCCCCTTCTTCTAAAAATTTGTGTGCAGGTAAATGCTGGTATTCCAGAGACTTGCACTGTCCCATATTCTCTGTAAAATGCCACAAAAGAAACCAGAGTTCACAAACGACCTCTGCAGATACTATGAAAGGTACAAATATTTCTTCTACCCAATACTAGTAAATGAATTATTCACTTAGTGCTGAGAAAGCCTGAAAACAATGTTTTTTTTAAACTGAAGTGCATAGCTTTCCAATATCTTTTTAAAAATGACCATGAATAATTGAATATATATGTTTTTGGAGCTAAAATATTATAAATATTTTTCTCCTATTGAAAATGAATCAAAAGAGAAGGGAAAACAAATCTAGGGCAACATGATACCAAGAATATTTATTTAAGAGAAAAAAATTTAATAATAGTAAAAAAAATATATAATAACAAAATTGTAAGGTGACTGTAATAGTTAACAATATCTTTAATACTGGTATTTATAAAATTTCCATAATTTTATTTTAATGTTGAAATTTATAATGGAAACAGTAGGGAACACAACGTGTGTAACCTGACTTGAAGGGCCTTTGTGTTATCCCAGAGTGATCAGTTATAAGAGGAGTGAGTCTTTAAGTGATTCTTATCTCTATTAAGGTTGTTCTATTCAAAATTACAACTTCAACCATCAAACTCCGAAGGGCAACTGAATTCAGACTCGTACCTTTAACCCTCCTGATAAGAGTTTGGGCCACCCATAATCCATGAAGGGGCCCACCACAGGGAAACTTATGAAAGGGCTAAGATAATTAACCATCTGAGCTCACTCAAGTCATGGAAGCAATAAAGGGGCAACCATTCCTCCCTTCCTGGGGTCCACCCACTGCCCTTGGACAGGTTATTGAAAGATGATGCTTAAGTCTTAAAAGGTCGAAGACAGAAATCCAAAAACACAGCTTCAAAGGAATGTGTGATGTAAAGCAGTTTTAAATAGCATTTAAAATAGACTAGAAAATTTAATTAACAAGTCACTTTCAACGCAAAGACAAATTTAAAATACACCCGAACTAAATTTCCTCGTACTACATGCTATGATGCATAGCCCTATTTTTATATTTTTATGCTTGAAAACAGTCATAATGGTGAAAATTCTTAAATGCAGAATTACTGTTAGAATAAATATTTTTTTCATTGTTTTTCTCTTTTATTTGTTTATTATTTTTTGGGGGGGGTGTCCTGGGATAGTTCTTTTTTTTACATATACATGTGTTTATTTATTAGGTTTCCACTTTTTTGCCTTCACAGAATTAAAAAGGCTTAAAATTTAATAACAATAACAGTGTTTAAGATAAGAACTAGAAACAAAAACCTTGAAAAGAATGAAAGAAGATAAGTACATTCAGAAAAGGAATCAGACGATTACTGCATTGAAATATTAAGCAATATTAATAATAATAATAATGCAAAGATAGTAACATTCGCATTGTCAAATAAGAGTATGTCTGTTATAGAATGCTTTAACTTAGAGGCTCAGTATAGAGTCATCAGTTAACATCTTATTTTTTTTCCAAAGCCTCCAAAAATAGACAACTACTATTTATAAATAAAAGTAAAAGGTAATTTAAAGAAAACAGATCATGCCAAATCTTATAGACAATAGAAAAAGAAGAAATATTTCGAAGTCATTCTACTTAATCTGGACACACCTGATATTAAAATTGGAGAAAATACATTGTTACAAAGGGAAATTACAAACATATTTCACTTATAAATGAGGATGCAATATCCTAAACAACATATTAACAAATTGAGTTAAAAATTAATGTTTAAGTAATTTTGACCAAAGTGCATTACTAGGATAAATATTTCTAAGGTTCATGACACATGCTGTCAAGTGTTAAGTCTAAGGTTTTTCCAATCTGTAGCATCCTGCCTGAAACGCATCAGGGTGCCCATTTTCTTACTCTCTTGCTAACCACAGGTACTGTTAACTATATGGACCCGTAAACCATACTTTAAGGAAAAACACAACCTAATGCCATTCAGCATTTAGAAAAAGAAAAACTCATGAGACAAATGTTAATGGCTTTACCTGTAAAATCTGAGAGCCCAGAAAAATTCTCATCATCAATGCGGCAGGCTTCCATAAGGCTACTGAAGAGAGTACCCACAGGGTCCAGGGGATGTCCGACCCAGCCCTCCAGATTGGTTATCGAGGTTATACTTTTGTGGGGCAGCTCTGTGTAAGAGAAGGGAATTGAGGCATAGGGAGTAGAGATAGTTATGCTTTTCCCAATTATTCCATGAACTTCTTATTCTTACTTTTATGTTTCTTTGGCAAGTTTGTTTTGTTTTCAACTCTGATTTTGTTTTTTATTAAGGAGGATATTTTAGTTGAGAGGTTTGGGTTTATTTTTAATAAGGTGAGATAAAGAGAAGATAAATGTGCCCTGTCAGCTGAAAGCTTATCAAATGTCATTTTACAGAACTTGAAAAATCCAACAGTTCCCTTCTGGTCACTTTAAATAAATAACATGTCTTAGTGTACTTATTATTATAACTAAAAAGTTTTAGTGTATATACACATTGTGCCAGGCTTCATTTTAAGTGCTTTACAGAAATTAACTTGTTTAATCTTCTCAACAACTCTTAAGAGACAGGCCCTCTGCTGAGCGCCGTTCTACAGAAGAGAACTCTAAACCTCAGAGAGAAAAAGTCATTGGCTAAGGTCACCCAGCTGGGACCTATTGCTGGGATTCAAGCATGGGCAATCTACCCCTAATCCTTACCGTCAGAATGAAAATGCGTTTTCACAAAATAAGGCATTTGACTAGCATGAATTTTAAATTATACTAAATAGTTATTAAAACATTAAAAATTCTCTCCCTTAAAAGTTAACTAGCTTAAGAGATTACAACAAAATCTATTCTTATAACATTCAACTAAGAAACCAAATGCCTAAAATTTCTCAGAGATCAGCTCTTAAGTATTTTTAAATGAGAGGTGAATAAAGCCATCTTTATAGCCTCTAGTTTTAAAAGCCACCTCTCCCAGAAGAACACAAAACTCAGTGATGTCGTCACCAAGAATCCCATTCCAATGGAAACAAACTCCTTCACATTCACCTTTTTTTTGAGTTCGGAACATTTCCAACTGTTTCTGTTGCTGTCGTCTTAATGTGTTAACAATAGCTATTGCGAGCCTCAGTGCTTCTCTGGGGTACCCATGAGAGCGTAATGCATCCACTCTCGCACAGGCTGTAGGAACATGTTCTAAGACAGAAAGTCAAGGGAGTAAAGTTGCCACCGTTAAGATGTATCTTTAGAAAAAGGATTTAATAGTAAGATGCTTCTCCCAAAATAATATTAAAAAGACACAAGAAATCATTTCAAAATCTGGATTTGAATGAAGAACTCAGCTCCTATTGCCAAGCATTCATCCATCTCCCATTGAATCCCTCAATTCTCCACCTCCCACTCCAATAATGCTATAGAAACTAAACAAAGAAGTAAGTCATGGAAATGTCTTTCCGGTTTGGCCACTTACCATGCCAGAGGGGCCACCCGCGGGAGTCAAAGAGGGAGTTTTCAGTGTCGTCATGGTAACAGTAGTTGGTGTACAGGTCACTGCTGATAATGTGCTGCAAGTGGCTGTCCTGCCAGTGAAGATCACATGCCTCGATGGCTCGGGTGAACACTGTCCGATGTGGCCTGTTCGATGAATCTGTTTGTTCCACAATTCAGAAAGCCGTGTCAGCTATTATTCACATGTGAATAAATCAGTCATACCACTCTGTGGCCAGATGTTCATGAACACACCCACACACACTGTCCTGCACCCCTAAGCAGAGGGTGAATACTCTCACATCCTAAGTTTAGAAGGCAAGTCAGCCTGAAGAGCCACCATTCACTCGTTTTTATCAAACACAAACATTCTGCAGCCATTAAAGCTAAGGTTAAAGGCATCCTGCAAAAAGAATCATCAACTCTAGTTTCCATGCCAAATACACTGAAAGGAGGCAATCGGCACAAAAAGATCACATGAAAACTCACTGCTCCCCACTTCTGAGGTGCTGTGGTGGGCTGCCCTGAGGGGATCGACAGCTCTCACAAACACTATGCAAGAGATGCGACACCAGCCATGGAACCTTTCAGGAATATGCAGTCAGCCTTTAAAGATATGCATAAGGGTTGTGCTTTTGGTTGTATTTTTTAACTATATTGTGCGGTTTTGCACAATTAAAACTATTATGCTTCTTGGGATATAATGATTAAATGCCACTCTATATCCCAAAGGGCATAAATGCATATATTTAACATTTCACAAAGCCACACAACATAGCTACAAAACAAACCAGCGCACTTACCTGGCCCCTACAGGCTGCCTCCTGACTCCTGGGCAGGTTCCATGACTGGTGTGATGTCCCCAGCATAGTGTATGCCGGGGCATCACAAAAGAGCAGAGGCATACACTCCGAAGAGGGTTCAAGTTTCAGGACCTGACGGAGAAAAAAAATGTTTGGGGAATAAAGGATGTTCTCACCCCAACTCCTGGGATCATTCAATTGCTAAGGATAATATGGTTCACAATCTACCTGTACTCCCACCCCTTTGGTCCCTACTCCAAACTTACCTTCACAAACCTTAGTAAGCCTCAACTGGAAATCAAGGTAACGAACTATTTTTATTTAGGTCTGTCTAGCTCAAGTCTAACCCTTTACTTTTCTGAGACTTAATTAAATGAGAAGCAAACTCTGGAGCTTCCTTTGTTGGTAAGGTTTCATCTTCCTGTCACTGGACCTTTGGCTGAGCACGAACATAAGGGAAAATACAAAAATCAAAAAACAACCAAACTGAGAAGAGGAGACTGGAAAACTCATTTCATTCAACCCCTTTACTCTGCTGGTGGGACTGAAAAGCAAAGGAAGGCAAGTGACTTGCCAAGGTCACACAACCAAGCAGTGGCAGCTGAGAGCAAACACAGGTATCCTTCCTGCACAGTCAACTAACTCGGCTGCTCATCCAGGCCGTGGACAGGCCTTTAACAAAGAGACTTCACTTTTGTGCGGTCCAGGTCAACTTAGGTATCTGTACCTGAATGGCAGACATATCAAAATGCATGGGTGACAGATAATCTGAGGGGCATAATTAATGAGGCATCTGTCACGGTTCCTGCCCAGACTGCTTGCTAGCAGTAGATGGGGGTAGAAACTGCAAATGGGAAAGGTGAGCCCTACACTTTAAGAAACTTTGAACCTATTAGGACTTTTTTGCTGAACTGAATAAATATACCCATACCCAGAAAGCAACTGGTTCCAAGATCTCTCATAGTCACTTGATGAAATGTTCCAAAGTCCAAGTCTCACCCAAGTATTTTCAAGTGGCTTTGTCATTCTGTTTATTTTATTTAGCGCAAATCATAGAACCAAAATTTAAAACTATAACAAGACTTTACAAGAACAACTTAGTATCATGCACGTATTAATGAGTTAACTTCTGATGATCTGGCTCACTACCCGCAGGCACCAATAATAACAGCAAGTTGTAGGAGATGATTTAATTTTCACCAAATAAAAACCTGAACTTCCCTGTGTGTATACGAAGAGAAATGTGGGGACACACACACCAGGCTTTTAAAATTGGTTAGCTCTAGGAGACTAATAAAACCAATGGCAACAAAAAAAGTTAAGTATGCCTGAAGTGATATTTAAATGAGAATGTAGGATATAAAGCCCTAAAACAACATGAGAAACACACGAAAACTGAGTATGCTTGTAGCCAATGACTACACAGAGAAATAACTGAGAAGCTGGTTTGACTAGGTATCAGACTCAGAACCAATTTTTTCATCTTAGCTGTCTATGGTTCCTCAATGATTGCGGTAAGATTGAAAAAAATAAAACATTATTTTGACCAAAGTTCTAAAATGATAAATATACAAATCTGTAGGAATGTTTAAATAAAGTATGCATACTATTAGTATACACTAATTACAAAACACTTGGGAAATTCAGAAAAGTAGAAAGGGGGGAAATTCTTGATTCTTTTGTCCAAAAAAAGTTAAAATTAAAAAATTAGTTATCATTCTGTTATATTCCAAAAAACTAAATTATTCTTTCAGAGAATATAGATTCTAATGTTGTTATTGTTCATTAATCCTAACAAATTATATTGGCAGAGGTGGGACCTACTAAGCCCTTCACATTCACTGTCATGTGTGAGCACAGGGATTGAGCTCCTGGTCTGTATCACGTACACACTCAGTCCAGATGCAACAGGCATGGCTGCTGGGTTCTGCTGGCCACTACCGGCTCTCCTCTGCTTAGTGGGGGCTCTACAGGTATAGGCAACACATCCTTCTGCAAGGATGTCCCTTCTGACAACCCCTCTGAAGAATGTGGGGATATTCTGCTAAAAGCAGGTGCTCTAGTGCCTATAGGCTTAAGAACTATAAATGTTGCCAGGTCCTGATTTTCTACTACCAAGGCCAAACCATACATGAAATTAAATATGTAGTCTAGAGGTTGGACCACTTTTCACTTGCTTTCTAAGGCCATAGAATATTAGTTGTGTAGGCCAGGCATGGTGGCTCATGCCTGTAATCCCAGCACTCTGGGAGATTGAGGTGAATGGATTGCCTGCACTCACGAATTCGAGACCAGTCTAAGCAAGAGC
The DNA here is from genome assembly GCA_963574655.1 of Perodicticus potto. Lineage (NCBI taxonomy): Eukaryota > Metazoa > Chordata > Mammalia > Primates > Lorisidae > Perodicticus > Perodicticus potto. The sequence continues at coordinate 52,948 of CAUYRH010035906.1, forward strand.
AAGACCCTGTTTCTAAAAATAGCTGGGAGTTGTGGCAGGCACCTGTGGTCCCAGCTACCTGAGAAGCTGAGACAAGAGAATTGCTTGAGTCCAAGAGTTTGAGGTTGCTGTGAGCTATGATGCCATGGCACTGTACCAAGGGTGTCAAAAAAAAAAAAAAAAGGAGTATATTAGTCTCTAAACAATGGTAGCATAATGAATGGAATATAAAAAGTAAAAGTGTAAGATGTGAGCTGGCAGTCCCAAAAATTCAGTGGGGAGTGAAACAAAGACAGACCTGCAAGTACAAATAGAAGGATGCTGCCTATGTAGATGTAGGCAGAAGAATAAATGTTGAATAGCTAAATTTAAAAATTCTGAGCATTTGAAAATAATTGGGTATGAGGGGTACATTTATTTTCTTTGAAGCTACTAAATAAAATCATCATAGCAATGAAGATAGGATAGATTTCAAATACTGAATTCCCATGACAAATATCTGTAGATAAAGCAGAGCCCAACAATCATCTTTCCCTAGTCCTAAAACTTCTTTTTGATTCAACACGTCCCCATGGAGTAACACATATCATTTTCTTTCTTTGAAGAGAATGAAAAAACTATGCTGTCATATTCAAACTCAGCACACTGTTCTGCTCTTTCCGGGAGTACCAACTCCTATGTGGCCAGCACACAGAGAATGACAGTCTTTATTCTAGGTCTAGTTGATGTTAACCCCTGTACTGCTTCACTTGCTACTTGAAAGTCTTTCAAATTTTCTCAAAACAAAAACAAAAACAAAATGCACAAACTGGTGTAAAAATAGTGGCATGAATTAGTGAATAAAGTTTTTATTTGCAACAGTTAACTACTTAAAAAATATGGTTTTTTGAGGGAGGAAAATATTCTGCAATAGACAGGGGGAGCCAAGGAAGGCATTTTTAAAAAGATGTGAGGGACTTACGCTGAATGAAGCTTCCCTTTGGATCCAAAAGGGAAGAATAGCTCAAAACAAACAAACAAACAAACAAACAACAGCATAAAGAGACAAAGGTTCTTTGGAAACATCTGGGAGCATTTCTTGGTTATCCCAAAGCTTGGAGGGCATTATTAGCCTATACTAGGTGGGGATAAGTATGGTAGCCAATCGTTCACAATAAAGAATTTTCCCAGTCCAAATGCCAACAGCATTCCACGCTCGTCAATCAAGTCATAGTTTTGGTTTTAAAATGTAGTGACTGGTTAGATTACACAGAAGCTCAAATATGAACTGACCAACAAAGAGAAAAATCACACAGCTCCTTAAGCCTCTCAATATGTTATTTTATAAAGTAATATATGTAGTATTATCCACTCTACTCCATTATTTTTCTAATGAAAAAGGAAAATTAAAACTAAACCTTTAATAGGCTATTTTAATACATATGAATATAAGTTAATATTATATTCATCTGTATTCTGAGAATTATAAAAAAAAGTATACAAGTATCTTAGGTAGAGTTAAAACACACGCGCGCATTCAAAATCAAAACCTATCAAACCCTTGGGTAATAGCAAGTTCTTATGCAGGTAAAATCACTTTCCCACATACATTGTAAATAACCATGACAAACATATATGCACAATGAAGTAGACACAAATTGAGCAGAACATTACTGTGACTCACCTTGGTTGGCATTTGCACCCTGAGGCAGAGCGTTGGTTAGGTTGGGTAATTCACTGCCGTGATTTCCATCTTCCCATGGACAGACATCAACACTGTTCCACTTTTTTAGCTGTTTTAGCCAACTGGCCTTTTGCTCCAACTTGCAGTGGGGGTTTAAAACTATACACATCCACAGAGCACCTAATTTAAAGGGGAAGAAATAAGTAATTTTTTTTAAATTACAAAAACATCCAATTCTAACAACTAATAACATTATTTTAAGCCATTTCAAAATAGACCCAACTATGGCATTTTTATATCGCAATTCTCTTTAATGTAACCTATAGTCTCACACAGAGTTCAATAGGAGAAGGGTAAACAAACCTCGAGTTTGAACCAAAGATCTAAATACTGTTACCATATGAAGCTGAAATATATTTCACAAATGCTAACTGTAATCACCTTCCTACAAGCAGATTTAGTCCAATTTACAAACAGATTCTATGAATAGATGCTGCAATATGCCACTCCAAATGGTTCTCCACAAAAATTAAATTTATTTTCTAAGATTACTTTTTGTAATAAAATCATAAATGCATATAATAGACATAAAGAAATACATTCCTAGTCTATAAGAAGTTCAAACTTTACTATATTTATTTATTAGTATACACATCTATATGTGAATGAAGTGTGAAGAGTTTTGGGCAAAAGCCACTAAAATAGATTTCTTTTTTTTTTTTTGAGACACAGTCTCATTATGTTGCCCTCTGTAGAGTGCTGTAGCATCACAGCTCACAGCAACCTCCAACTCTTGGGTTTAAGCAATTCTCTTGCCTCAGCCTCCCAAGTAGCTGGGACCGCAGGCACCTGTCATAACGCCCAGCTACTCTTTTGTTGCAGCTGCCATTGTTGTTTAGCTGGCCCAGGCCGGGTTCAAACCCTCCAGGCTCGGTGTAAGTGGCCAATGCAGTAGACTGTGCTATTGGCACTGAGACTAAAATAGGCCTTTTAAAAATAAAATTCACTTAAATATACCTTCCCAAATGATTTCATCAAGAATTGATCTTTATATAAAAAGTCACCAAATTTATGTTTTTATAGGAATTAACATCACTAAATAGTAATCAAAATATCAGTAGTTTTTCAAAGGAAAGGCAATAAAGGATTGCCTTTAAAGAACAAAAGTGTAACTCATAATCTGAATTAAAGTACTGATAAACTCATTATTCTTTTCTCTATTCTTCAAAGAGGTGGCAAATACCTCACAAATTTTAAAAGTTCAAGTTCTACCTCACTCATTTAAAAAAAAAAAAGAGACACTAGTATTTCAAAGCCATGTGCAATACTTTTTCTTTGAAAAGGTGTGTGTGAATGTCTGTGTAAGAGTCATGTTAGCCAGGTGAAAAATAAAGGCAAGAATTATCACTGTTTGTCCAAAAGAGATGTTTTATATTCTTCCTTACTGAAAATCAGAAAGCTTCTTCAATTAAAACATCAGTCGTTTTAAATGATAAAACTTTTAAATGATAATAACTTTTACCAACAGAAAATAAAAATGGCCTCAACTTACTTGGCAAATATTTACAATGTACGTTTCTGTATTTTAAAATGCCAATTAAAACTAAAACATGGCTGGTCAAGATGGAGTAAGCTCACTACAGCATATCACTGCCAATGTTTACAATGAAAAAATTCTGAACAAAATACAAAAAAACACTCCCCTGAGTGAGTGTTTACTCTGAAAAGTAAACAATGGCAAGCAGATTGGGGAGGAGAAATAAAACTTGAAGAAGCAACCCAGATGGGGATGGATTCCTGTTACTTTTTCTCCCAGGACTTTGACATAAAATTTGCTCCATTTGGAGCACTTTGTACAGGGCACATACTGCAAAAACTTAAGCAAAAAGGACCCCAAGCTGGAGAGAGGATTCTGTGTCCAAACTGGCACACGTCCTGGCCCTATCTCATGGGCATGATACAGATCCAGGGCAGCACAGCCAAGGTTTTGAAAGACTGACACTGGAACCATCACCCAAAGAAGGTGAATCAATTGATGGTCTAAATCTAAATCTACCTTGGTTGATTGCATTCTTAAAAAAAATTTTTTAACATCTCCAGAGGATTGCAATAGGACCCAGACTGTCACAATACAAAATTCAAAAAGCCTAACATCCAAAAATACTTCACTTACAAAGAAACATTATAATATGAGCAATTCTCAAAGGAAAAAAGACAATCAACATGCCAAGCAAGATAAACCAGATGTTAGAACCATCAGAGGCTTTACGGTGTATGATGATTATGTTCTAGGAGATGATGGTAAACACTATTGAAAGGAAAAGAAAGGCAGTTCTCCGAAGTTAAATATAAATGATAATAAATAACTAAATAGAAATTTTAGAATTGAAAAAACAGTATCTGGAATAAAAAATTAACTACATGGGGCTAATAGCAGAAAGGAAATGACAATGGGAAAAGTTTGAAGACAGAAATTACTTCATCTAGGCGGGCGCAGTGGCTCATGCCTGTAATTGTAGCACTTTGGGAGGCCAAGGAGAGTGAAGAGCTTGAGCTCACAAGTTTGAAATTGGCCTGAGCAAAAGTGAGAACCTGTCTCTGCTAAAAACTGAGGCAAGAGGATCACTAGAGCCCAAGAGTTTGAGGCTGCTGTGAGCTATATGCCACAGCACTCTACCCAGGGCAACAACTTGAGACTCTTAGTTTTAAAGGAAAAAAACTTCAACTCAAGAGCACGGAGAAAAGTAACTAAGTGGAAATGAAAGGTTTAACATTTATTTCATTGGATTTCCAGAAGATGACAAAGAGATACACAAAATATGTGGAAGAAATAATGACTAAACTCCCCCCAATGTTGGAGACAGATATGAATTTACAGATCCAAGAAGCTTGGTCAACCTCAAAAAGGGTAAACTCAAAGAAATCAAGCCCATATATATAATCAAATCAATGAAAAGCAAAGATAAAAGGAAAAAATGTTGAAAACAGAAAAAAATGAAATACCATATATAGAGATTGAACAGTGGCTCAAATTCAGACTTCTTGTCAGAAATCGCATAGGATTGAATACATTATCTTTAAGGTGTTAAAGAAACTGAAGTATCAATCAGAATTCTATATCCAGTGAAAATGCCATTCAGGAATGTGGTGATGTATGAACATTCTCAGATCAGGGAAAACGTCTAGAAGAAATGCTAGAGAAAATTCTTCAAGCTAAACAAAAATAATACCAGAGGGAAATTTGGAACTTTAGGAATCAAGAAGCAAAAGAAATGATAAATAAATATTTGAGTTAATACACTCTTTTGCCCTTTTAAGTACATGGAAAATGACTTAAAAGGTGAATTTACTGTAATACTGATAGCACAATTTCAATCAGTTTTTGCAATGTTTTTGTCAGTTCTGCTAGCTATTGGCCACCTCTTCATCAGCTGATGCTTTTTCTCTTCCCTCAGAAAAATGTTTAAGCCATTTTCCCCATAAACTTGGACTAACATGTCCCTAATTTCACTTCACTCTTGCCAAGATTAAGAAGAAATTTAATGTTTGTTCATTGCTACAATTCAAGCTCTGACGTTCTTGGGACACAAAAACACTCAACAATAATGAATGCCACTCAGGAAAACATCACCACATATTGACAAGAACACAGCTGTGAGACAATATATATTAAGGTTGTGAACTTTACAGAGTTATTTGTATAGTGCTGCCACTGTAAGTACACGGTGACAAAGTTTATGAACTTGTCAGTCCTCCTAATGTATAAATGGTCTAAACATACCAATTAAAAGAGATGATCACATTAGATTTAAAAACAAGATTCAAATCTATGCTGTGTGTAAGAAATCCACTGCAAATAACACAGATTAAATGTAAAAGTATGGGAAAAGATACACCATAAAACACTATCATAATGAATCTGAAGTAACTATATTAGTATCAAAGTAGACTTCAGAACAAGGAATACAGTACAAGGGATGTTACATAATAAGAAAAGGGTCAGTTTTCCAAAAAGACACAGCCTTAAATGAATACGCTGAACCTAACAAGACTTCGAAATTCATGAAGCAAAACTGACAGAATTCACAGGAGAAACAGATACATCCACAATTATATTTGGATACTTCGAAACCGCTCTCTCAATAACTGAACAAGCAGACAGAAAACTACAAATACCTAAACAACATTGCTATAGCTTCTTTTTTTTTCTTTTTGAGACAGAGCCTCAAGCTGTCGCCCTGGATAGAGTGCCGTGGCATCACAGCTCACAGCAACCTCCAATTCCTGGGCTTAAGTGAGTCTCCTGTCTCCACCTCCCAAGTAGCTGGGACTACAGGTGCTCGCCACAATGCCCGGCCATTTTCTGGTTGCAGCCGTCATTGTTGTTTGGCGGGCCCGGGCTGGTTTCGAACTCACCAGCTCAGGTGTACGTGGCTGGCGCCTTAGCCTGTTCAGCCACAGGCGCCGAGCCAACATTGCTATAGTTTCAACATGTCCCCCAATGTTAATGTATTAGAAATTTAATATACAAGGCAATAATGTTAAGAGATGGGACCTTTAAAAGATGATTAGGTTGGGTGGTGCCTTTGGCTCAGTGGGTGGGGCGCTGGCCCCATATACCAAGGGTGCCGGGTTCAAACCCAGCCTTGGCCAAACTACAACAACAAAAAAAATAGCCAAGCGTTGTGGTGGGTGCCTATAGTTACAGCTACTCAGGAGGCTGAGGCAAGAGAATCCCCTAAGCCCAGGAGTTGGAGGTTGCTGTGAGCTGTGTGACGCCATGGCGTCATAATGTGAGACTGTCTCTACAAAAAAAAAAAAAAAAGATGATTACGTCATGAGGGCAGAGCCCTCCCACCCTCAAGAATGGATTAAGGCCATTATGGTCAGAGTGCATTAGTTATTTCAGAGTGAGTTCCTGATAAATGCATGATTTGGCCCCTACCCTTCAATCTCTTTGTATCATATGCTTTTCTTGTCCTTCCACTTTGTGCCATGTGATGATGCAACAAGAAGGCCCTTGTCAGATGCAGATCCCTCAATTTTGGACTTCTCAGCCTCCTGAACTATAAAAAATGTACCTCTGCTCTTTATAGATTACCCAGTCTCAATATAACAGAATAGCAGGACAAAAAGGACTAAAACAAACATTGGCAACCAACTAAACCTAACTGACATTTAAAGAACACTTCACCAAACAGTAGTAGAAAAAAACACCTTATTGTATTAAATATGCATCAAGATTATGGACCTTATGGAGTTATTTGTGCAGTGAACAGAGAACATTTACCAAGACAATCCATATTCACAAACACATACTTTGTGGCCATAACACAAACTTTGACAAGTTAAAAAAAAAAACTGAAATCACACAAAGTGTATTTTCTGACATAATAGAATTAACCTAGAAATCAGTTAATAGGAAGATATTTGGAGAATATCTGGTTATTAAATACCATACTTCTTATTAACTCATGAGTGAAAGAGGAATTCGAACACAAAAGAAATCAGGATATATTTTGTAATGAATGAAAATGAAAATAAAATATGTCAAAAATTGAAGTAAATGGCTAAAAAGTGTTTAGAGGAAAATGTATAGTAGTAAATCCTTATACTGGAAAAGAAAACATTGAAATCAGAAATCTAAGCACCCACCTTAAGAAAATAGAGAAAGAATGAGAAAGGAAAGCCAAAGAAAGCAGAAGGAAGTAACAGATCAGAAATCAATGAGATTGAAAACAGGCAAGGAAAAAAAAAGCCAATAAAACCAAAAGCTAGTTGGTTAATATATCAATAAAATCAATAAAGCTATACCCAGGGTCACTGAAAAAAAAAACAAAAAACAAACTACCAGTATTAAGAATAAAAAGAAAGCACATCATTAGAAATCCTAGAGGTATAAAAAGGCTCATTAGAGAATACTGTGAACAACTTTATGCCCATAAATCCTACCACTAAGATGAAATTGAAAAATTCCTTGCAAGTCACAAACTAGCAAAGCTTGCTCAAGAGAAAATAGTAACTTAGTCATACATTTATTAAAGATATTAGATTTTCAGTTAAAAATCCTAACAACATAGATCAAGATGTTTCCCTGGGAAAGTCACCAGGCATTTAAGAAAAAAATAATACCAATTCTACACAAAATCTTCCAGGAAGCAGAAGAGGAGGGAATGGTTCCCACTCACCTTATTTTATATGGCCAGCATTACTATCCTGATACTAAAATCAGACAAAAACATTGCCAATAAATATATACAGATCAGCATCTCTCATGAACAAAGAAATAAAATGTCTCAACAAAATATTAACTCTAACTAAGCAATATGGAAAAAGGAAAACACACTGCAACATAGAGTTTATAGCAGGAATGCAAGGTTGGTTCAAAATTAAAAAAATCAATCAATGTAATTCACCATATTAACAGACTAATCAACAGAGGAAAAAGAAGCATTTGACAAAATTCAACCTCCCTTCATGATAAATAAAGCTCTCAGCAAACTAGAAATAGAAGAGCCCTTATCCTGATAAAGGGCATCTGCAAAAAAACCTCTGCAGTTAACCTCAGAATGGCAAAAGACTGAATACTCTTCCCCTAAAATTAAAATGAGGCAAAGATGTCTGTTCTTACCACTATTATTCAACATTACACTTAAACCTCTAACTAGGCCAATTAAATAAGAAAAGAGGGTCAAAGACATAGATTAGAAAGGATAAAACTAAAAAGCCTCTATTCACACACAACTAACCTACATAAAAAGCTCCTAGAACTAAAGATTAAATTCAGCAAGGTCATATATATATGTGCAACCTCAAATGCAAAATAACCCTCAAAACAAACAAAAAACTGTAACTCCATATGCTAAATGAACAATTAGAAATCAAAACTTACCCAAAAGCTTTTGGTATTATGCACCAAAAAAAACATGAAATACTTAGCTTAATATTCTAACAAAATACGTGCGGTCCCTATGTTAAAAATTACAAAACACTGATTACAAAGTCAAAGACAATCTTAAAAAATAGAAAGTTACTATGTTCATGATTTGGAAAACTAAGTATTGTTAAGATGTCAATTCTCCCTAAATTGATCTACAAATTGAACAGAACCTCACTCAAAACCCTAGGTAATGTTAGCATATATACTGACAAGAACAGAAACAAAAAAAGCCAGGACAAATTAAAGGGGAATGGCAAAGCTGGAAGAAGGACAAAGGTGGACTCAAGGGTATCTGAATTCAGTAAGCAAAACAGTACACAACTGGTGAGGAAGCAGGCACACAGATTAATGGAACAGAGAGTTCAGAAACAAACCTACACAAATATAGTCAATTCAAGGTTCAAAGTCAGTTCAATGGAGAAAAGGCAAGTCTTTACAACAACTGGTGCTGGAACAATTAGACATTTATGTGAAAAAAAAAATGAACCTAGGGCGGCACCTGTGACTCAAAGGAGTAGGACACTGGCTCCATATACCGAAGGTGGCAGGTTCAAACCCAGCCCTGGCCAAAAACTGCAAAAAAAAAAACCTAAATCTATACCACTTACCTTACTCAAAAATTAACTCAAAATGGACTATGAACTTAAGTTCAAAAGTTAAAACCATAAAACTGCTAGAAAAGAATCTAGGAGAAAATCTTTATGACCTTAGGTTAGGCAATGATAATGTTAGATAGATATTATACCAGAAACACAATCCAAAAAAGATAACATTGGCAAACTGGATTTCATCAAAATGAGAACTTGTGCTCTACAAAAGATGCTATTAACAGAATGAAAGGTAATTCAGTTATCCTTATAGACTGGGAAAAAATATTTGCAAATCATACATATGTCAAAATTCATGTATCCTTCTGTATAGTTTTATGCTTTAAAAAAGCTTATATCCAAAACATGGAAAGCCTTCTCAAAACTAAGGAAATGAACAACCCAATAAAAGTAGCCCCCCCCCAAAAAAAGCTTTCAAACCGTGAAAAACATAGGGGAAATTTCAGTGCCTATTACTAAATGGAATAATCTAATCTGAAAGATGGTATACTGTGTGGTTCCAACTACATGACATTCTAGAAAAGGCAAAACTGTGGAACAGCAAAAAGATCAGTGGTTGCCAGGGATTAGGGGCCAGAAAGGGATAAACGGGCAGGGAAGACAGGATTTTAGGATAGTGAAACTACTCTGTTTGATACTGTAATAGTGGATACACTCATGTCATTACACATTTGTCCAAACACATCACATGTTTGCCACTAAGAACCAACCTATAATGTAACTATGAACGTTGGGTGATAATGATGTCAATGTAGGTTTATCACTTCTAACACACAAAAATCACTCTGGTAAGGATGTTGATTATTAGAGGCTGCATATGAGGGGGTGCAGAGAGTATCTGGTAACTCCCTGCTCAACTTTTCTGTAAACCTAAAACTGTCCTAAAAAAAATTGTCTATTTTTTTAGAAAAGGTCAAAAAAATTAGAAAAACCATTCACCAAAGAAGATATACAGATGGCAAATTTTAAACAAAAACATGCTTGACATCATTAATCATTTAAAAAATGCAAATTAAAACCACAATGAGATGCTACTATGCACTTATTGTAATGGCTACCATTCAAAAAAAAAAAATTAAACTTGATAACAACTGCTGGCAAGGATGAGGAGCAACTGGAGTGCTCACAAATTGCTGCTGGAGGTGTAAAATAGTACAGTCACTCTAGAAGAGAGTTTGGCAGCTTCTCATGAAGTTAAATTTGTTTTTACCATATGACCCAGCAATTTCACCTCTAGGAATTTGCCCAAGAAAAATTAAAACTTAAGTTCACACAAACACGTGTACAAGAATTTTTCTAGCAGCTTTCTGTGTAAGTACGAAAGACAGGAAACACCCTGAATGTCCTTAAATAGGTGAATGAATAAACAAACTGTGGTACATTCATATAAAACCACTCTACATAATAACAACAAAAACTGTGTTGATATACACATAACATCTCAAATGCATTATACTAAGTGAAGGAAGCCAGAATCAAAAAGGTATGTATGCATACACACATGCACTCTTTTCTTCAGTTTATGTGATATACTGGAAGAGGCAAAAGTAAAGGGACTGAGCCCAGACCAGTGCTTGCAAGGGATGGGGAGCAGGAATAGCATGAGGGAATTTGGGGGAGGTGATAGAACTTTCTGTATCTTGATTATGGTGGTGATTACATAACTGTATGCGTTTGTCCAACTTCAAAAATGGACACAAGAATTTATAATAAGCATTTTGTAGTAAAGTAAGATGTGTATAACTTTAAAAATTAAATAATCTTATTACTGTTAATTAATAGTCACCATTTATTAGATGCCCACTACATGCCACAGGCACTGTGTTTAGGGCTGTGCAATCATTTCTCATTAACTCACTACTATCTCCATTTTAAAGATGAGTGTCTTAACCCATTTAGGAGGCTATAACACAAACACCACAAACTGGATAGTTCTTAACATTTATTCCCAGCAGTTCTGGAAGCTGGGGAGCCTAAGATCAAGGCACTTACAGATCTGGTGTCTGGGGAGACCATGATCCCCACAGATGTAGCTTCTTACTGTGTGTCCTCACGTGGTAGAAGTGAAAAACAAGCTCCCTAGGCCTCTTCAGAAGGACATTTCCTAATCTCATGCAGGGCTCTGCCCTCACGATCTAAGCACATCTAAAAGGTCTCACCTCTCAATACCATCACCTAGCAGATCAGGATTTCAACATATAAATCTGGGAGTGGAGGCTGGGGAGACACAAATATTCAGACCGCAGCAGTGAGGAAACCAAAAATCAGAGGTCCATAGAAGCAAGATCCTAAATAGTTTTAGAACTTTAAACAATGACATCTATGACTCTGAGGGAAAAAGAAATCCACAGAAATCAGATTTGCATGCTTACATTTCTCTAATTAGAAAATTTCCATTTTGCAGATGGAGAACATTTTTTTAAAGTCAAGCCTTTATTAATTTGCCTGTAACATTCTTTTACTGCTTACCTCCCTGAAGAGAGGTTTCATCCTGAAAGGATGTTCTTAATGTTAGATTCAAGTTCAGAGCTATAATAGATATGGTCTTTTATCTTAACAGTCATCAGTACAAAAGCCATAATTAGCCTTAATAACCAAGTTAACCAAATTGAGTAAGTCATTCTCCAAATTTTATTAATTCCAAATCCCACTTTGGCATTTATCTCCTTCCCCTTCAACATGCCTGAAACATTTGCAGCTTTAAAAATAAAACTCTTTGATGATTAAACACTTCATTCTGCTGTCCCTCTGAAATATTAACCATTTTAAGGACTCAGCCAAAAGGACAGAGAGCTCAGCATTTTCAGCACTTAGCAAAGAACCTGGCACCTAGTAAGGTGCTACTGGTCCTTTCACAAAGGATGCTTAATTATTTGCTATGAATTACAATAAAAACAAATTCAATACTTTTAAATTGCTTTCCTAGCTGCAATGCCTCAAAGTATATAAAGGCAATTATCAAATCACTGGTGTGTGCATCGTCAAGTTTCTGAATTATCCACAGCACATGTGAGCTTTTCTCCTTTGCCTAGCATGCATTTACTCCCCAATACGCCACCTATTCCATACTCAAAGATTTTAGCAGAAAGATGCACTATAACATATGAGGTAAAGTAAAGCAAAACTAGGAAGGCAACTCCAACAGGGGAGGAGGAGGGGCAAAGCAGTTTTCACACAAGGTAAATGGCTCCAATCCACCTAGTGGGCTTAAATCTATTTGCAGCCTATACCTGACCAAATAGAGAACATGGGCAGAATCTTGCTGAGGCAGAACCAACACAAATCATGGTGACAGCCTTTTGGTTACTTCTACATTCCACCAATAGCAAAGTGCCCAGTGGTTGAGAACCTATACTCTTGGCAAACGTGAGCAGCAAGAATTAATTCTATTCTCCATAGGCCAATCAATTGTTTCCATCAAACGTTTAGATGTACAAATTATCACCACCATTTTTGCCCCACCTCATACACTCATTGTTTTACAGTAAAACAAGAAGAATTTTTTTTAAATCAACAAGCTCTGATCTAGAAAGGGCAAGAAATAGATCACCAGACATAAGACCCTGGGAAAGCATACTAAGTCTCTCTGTGATGACAGGTACCTCATTTAAACAACAGGGACAATAATTTATACCTACCACAGAGGTCTGTTTGGACTTGAATAGTACTAACTTTTAGTCCAACCAGGTCCAAAAGGTGCACTCTTGCAAACCACTGTGATAGAAGACTTCGACGTTGAGGAAATCGTGACTCGAAGGTTAAAACAGAAGTAGAGGGCTCAGATTGCAAGTGATATTATGAACAGCATTGTAGTATTAAATTTTTACATTTAATAAGTAAAACAATTAAGACAGCATATTAAATAAACAAAAATCAGTGACATTAAATACTTCTCTAAACTAGTCACAATGAGTTCTCCTACAATTAATCTCATGTGCCATCTGAAGACATTTCAGTTTCAATAAAACCCTTTTAAATGTATTTTCTTTTCCTATAGACATTATTCACTCTAGCCTCCCAGGCCTTACTCTGGACCCATTGGTAAAGATTCACTTAGAGGTCTAAGATGCTTTGGGTAGTTACATCCTTACCTACTACTACAAGGAGGCATTTCTCAAAGTCATCCCCAACCCAAAAGGGTTATTTATTGTTTTCTTTGCTATAGGATGGATAACGGATGCGGGGCTTCAACCCTCAAGTGACTCTTCCTTCAGCCTCCCTCTCCCTTGGCCACTATCCTCCCCTGCAGCACCTTGGTTGAAACACTTCTAGTCTATCATCCACTCTGCCCTTCTTTTTAGTTTCAATGCCCAAGTTCCATTGTCTTCTATAGAAACTCAAAATTAAAAGTTATTAGAACTTATTATTATTATGAGGAAGAAGTTAAACCAAGTGGAATCTGGCACAAGAATTTGAAGATGGGGAAGAATTAATATAAAAAATTTATGGGCGGCGCCTGTGGCTCAAAGGAGTAGGGCGCTGGCCCCATAGGCCGGAAGTGGCGGGTTCAAACTCAGCCCCGGCCAGAAACTGCAAAAAAAAAAAAAAATTTATGAAAAATGAAGGTGAGTAATATTCTAAGACAATGTTATATTATTTCCTACTTTATAGATTCAAACTGACAAACATCCAACTTGGTCCAATTCAAGGGATAAGTTTAACTGAAATAGAACTTTAGTTTCATACATTATGTTTTACATTTCTGGGGATATGTGACTTTTACAGGATAAACATTAGAAGCATGAAGTATTGTCAGAATTATATCTGCTGTTCTAGTAGTTTATTAAAACTACCCTAAAATTTAGTGGCGTTAATACAACCACATGTCATTGTATCTCAGGATTCTGTAGGTCAGAAATTCTCTCTCCTCCCCACTTCTACCTGCCCCAACATGGCCTCTCCACATGGGCAGCAGGTCATTCTCACAGCATGGGAGCCTCAGGGCAGCCAGACTTCTTTTACAGAAGCTCAGGGCTCCAAGATTGGTCCTTAGAAGAGACAGGCAGTAGACGCCTCTAGTCACTGAAGGCTTTGGCCCAGAAATTGGCCCACCACATCCTCTGCCATCTTGTGCGGGTCACACCTTTATAAAAATCACCCAGATTCAAGAAGAGGGAACATAGACTTCCCATCTCACTAAGAGAGTAGCAAAGAATCTGTGGCCATCTTTAACCTATCACAATTAGTGAGAAAGATTGTAAATCTTCTAGATTACATAATAGAAAACTAAATTATTTTCCAAAGAGCATGAGAATGCTGTGAGTTAAAATAATAAAGTTCAAATAGACCATTCACATATGAGAGGAGCTATTCTGTCAAGCAAAAAAAAAAAAGTCATTATGAAAACTTAATAGTATAAAAGGTATCCCAACACACACAGCAATATTAAGTGCTGGTTTGTATGCTAATTTTTATCCCTTCAAGGAAAATCCGAACAATATCAGGTAACACATGTTAGATTTCTAATTAGATTCTACATTTAAAGGTTTTAAATGTGTCTTTAGGGTACAAAGATTGCTCCAGCTAATTCAGCAAACGTATTTCTAAAAGTGAATGGCATCGACACTATCCACCTGCCAGTAGCTGTTGCCATTTATTGAATTTTTACTCACACTAACCCTGTGCTAAATATTTTATATACATTATCATCACATTTCACCTTCACAAATAAACCCACTTTATAGATAAGGAAACTGAGGTTTATAGAGAAGTAAAAAGGTTGTGCTGCTGCTAAAGTGCCAGGGCCCATGTTGCCCCCAAACCAGAATTCTTCATTTAAACACGATGCTATTTAGCTTTCTGTGCAGTTATGCAGTCAGAAAGTTCTACTCTAAGTTAGGATTTATGTGTGCGGCTCATGTATGAATGCTTAGATAAATGATTTTACTCTGTTGACAGAATCATCCTTCCATGCCTCACATTGGCATGGAAGTATAATACAAAGAGTACGTTATCTAAAATTATGGACTATCCTCAAATGTGTAGCTAATAAACCCTATACTTAATTTCAACCTGTGTTCATATGTACTTAGAACATGTCTCTCTAATATGTAAGAAAGCATATCCAACAAAAACTTACACATGCCCATCTAAAAAGAGCCTAATTAAACAAAAGAAAACTGTATTTTTCAGGACTGACAAGCATAGCAAATAAGTAATTTCATTGTAGATTAAAACAGCAGATAAATAATCAGAAGCTCAACTTACGATTCAAGATTGATTATTCAAGTCAGAAGAAATCTGTTTTCTCTGCAAACATTGTGATTAGGTCTGTTAGAGTCAAGCCCACGTCAGCATTTTTGGAATAATGCACATATATGTGACTGAATATGCTGGGTTGTGTTGTTAGATAGAGGATTTAGATGTGTGACTGAATACATCGGCTATCTATTACTTTCCACTACAGTCGATAAAACTTGTTTTTCAAGTTTCTTCTCTTTCACAATTTTTTAATTAACATCAAATCAACTTAGTAATTAAAAGCTACATATTTTTGTAGGGTTATCTTTGGAAAATGAATTGATTAATTAATTAAAATAAATGCTATACATTTTCTATAAAAGATATCCTTGAAATTTTTGATAAATGTTGCTCTTCTCCATATTTCCCAGGAAGAAAACTACATGAAATGCTAAGGGGGAAAGCAGGGGGCAGTGATAGTGGGGGCAGAGGAGCAGGACAACCAACACCACCTTCTCTAAGGGTGAGTAAGAAAGGTCGTTGGTTTCCTTGTCCCCCCTCAAATTCAGAAAAATGAAAGTTATTATAAATGGTTATTCCTATAAAGTAATAGCCTACAAAGTTAAACAATCACTTTTGGTATTTCCCAGGCTTCCACAGTTATAAAACAATTCATAATACTTATCATATTTATTTTTGTTCTCAGAGGCTATTAAAAGAGTCTAGAATTTCATGCATGATACAATTAACTAATTATCCTTATTTAGAGGCCATGAAATGCCTAATCGCAGTCACAAATAGGAGATCACTGGCATAATTAGTTGTGCTAGCAAAACTATAGTCACAAAATTTCTTGGGTTAAACCACACTAAAACTGTGCCCCTAATTACAGTATTGTTCTCAGTACAACGCAGTCTTAATACATTAGTCACCCCACGTTTGGAAAGTAAGTAAGGTAAATATATTCTCCTTCAAATTTGACAATTCTAGTTTCTACTCATTAAGACATTTCTGGGAAATTTTCAAAGCAAAAATCTCAAAAATATTGTAAAGTGTTTTTGAGTTTGCTCAGGTCAATCAGGGATAACTTCTGCTAAATGGGACACAATCAGTTATCATTTAACCAGGCTCTGAGAAAATTCTTGAGTAAGATCACCATCTTTTCGTTGTCAAGAAAATAACCCAGGATATTCCCCAACAATTAACTGGTATTCTGGTTGATGCTCCTACTCTTAACCTGTGGGCCTTATCTGATATGCTCTCTTCCCAAGCATTTCATTTGTCAGTGCTAGTACTCAAGAAGCAAGGTTCATCCAAAACAGCATTACCTCATTAGGAGCCAGATCAACCACCCTTCCCCACTCTTCACCTCCTCAAGGAAGGGAGGGAGGAAAGGAAAGAAAAAATATCAGAGAGGAGAAGAGAAAAAGACACCAATGCTGATGGATGATTTATTTTTGAGATACAAAAAGGGCAGTCACTGAGTGGTGAGGTTGAAGGAATGTGAACTGTGGTTACCTGCAAGAATATTTTCCATTTGTTCTGCACTCACTGGCTGTTTAACTAAGCCATCTTCATATACAGTTCCATAGTTCGTGCAATAGTCCTGACTCCAAGTGTATATAAATCTACTTCTAAGAAGATTCAACTGATACATAGTAGTGACTTACACTAGTGGCTTATTTCATTCTATCACATGAACTGTATTAGCTCTATGGTCAAAAATTTCCAAAATACATCCTATATTATACAATCTCATTTCTATAGTTGTCTTCTGCTGTCTTAGGTTGTTTCTTATTTTTTCTATTTCCTGAGCAGACTTAAAGTTCTCCAATGACAGTGCCTACCACAAGGCACTATGAACAGTAGGTGTTTGTTTATTTATCTGCTATTCTGGTAAGGTACTCAACTGTCCACCATCCATATGGAAACATGAATGCTTCCCTGAGCCATACTTTCATTTTCCATGGAGAACCAATTTAGGACAAAAGACAATCCAGAGCCCTACTAAAAAGTAACAAATTTACCAATGGTTGTAATTATAGAGTACCAGTGGTCAGGTAAACACATTAGCACTATACCTGTGTAAGAATCCCAAGACAACAGGCTTGCAATATTCTGTAAGATCGGGACTGAAATTTTATTCATAAAAACAATTTCTTAATGCACTGACTTTTCTGTGGAGTTGAGAAAGAACCTATAATGGGTGTTGGGTTTCTTGGAGAACAGAATGTTTCATTTTGCTCTAATTCATTCTATTACTGAATTAAACTTTGATGTATTGGTCTTGACAAGTGCTTCATGCTGATTGTATTGTGTATGATAGTATAATCACTCCCCATGCATTTCCCACTGGCTGGCTGATTAATGCAATAGATTACCTGCAGCATTGATGGCAAGGGGGAATCATTGCCCTTCTGTACTCTAAACTGTTTGTATTTCAGAATGTGTATGTGTATATGTGTGTGTGTATTCCTGCACACACAGGCACCCATTAACATCATACTCATGGGCAGAAAAGGCTGGATAAAGAGGAGGAAGGGGAGGAAAAGAGAACTGAGGACTCAGTGAAGATTAATGCTTTTCAAGCATTGTTTTCAGAACACCAAAAACATTCAACTTTTAATGCTTCCAAACAGGGTTAAGCAGTATACTTCAAATATTCATTCATAAATATTTACTGAGCATCAACTGTTTGCGGCACATTTTTTGCCTTAGAAGGACAATAACGTTAAAAATATGCTACTTTCGGTAATCTAATTAGTAAGAGGAAAGAGAAAAGGGGTGAGATTGTCAAATGGGCATCAATACAAAGATTTAAAAAGGATTAAAAAAAGGATAGCTAAGAAATTAGTTTAAATGTACCAATAAAGACACCAACTTATAGCAAGACTATTAAAAATACAATGAGTAGGGCAGCACCTGTGGCTCAAAGGAGTAGGGTGCTGGCCCCATATGCCAGAGGTGGCAGGTTCAAACCCAGCCTTGGCCAAAAAAAAAAAAAAAAAAAAAATACAATGAGTAGTTTGATGGCTTCAAAACAAACAAACCTCTCAGATTACTTGGTTTACAAAGGACCCTAATGTTTAGCAAAGAACATCTTCTAGTGCAGTGTTTCTCAACCTGTGGGTTGCGACCCCTCTGGGGGTCAAACGACCCTTTCACAGGGGTGCCTAAGACCACCCTGCATATCAGATATTTACATTACAATTCATTACAGTAGCAAAATTACAGTTATGAAGTAGCAATGAAAATAATTTTATGGTTGGGGAACTGTATTAAAGGGTCATGGCATTAGGAAGATTGAGAACCACTGCTCTAGTGTATGATAAATCCTGTTTTGGTGAATCAGCTGCTGATAGTAATCACATCTTTAATGTGTTAAGGAGAAGAGGGGGAAGACTTTCATGCCCTTGGTGGCATCTGAAAGCATCCTTCCTAGTAGCATTTTCTCTCAGTTCCAGGCTGTATTTGACCCGAGTGCCCTTGTTTGGGATCTTCCCACCCAGCTCTCAGCCCATGCTCCAACCTAAGCCATTTCAAGGTCTCCATCTGATCCTGCTTTATGAGTGCTTCTCTCTCTCTTTTCCAGATTTGCTGAAGAGAATTTTGAAATTTACTAATGTCCCCTAGAATGAAAGGGGCAGGATCAGGACCTACAGGCAACAAGGTCCAGCTGGTCATAGCTCAAAATCACAGAGATTTGGTTTCTATTTCAAAGGTTATCTTTGTAGCAGAAAGCACAAAGAGTTGAGTGAGTTAGCCACGTTCTGGACAACTGCTATCACTACTGGCTATTCTGTCACCAGATCAAAGCCTGAGAACACAGCCCTAGGACCAGTTATTAACAAACTTGAGCAAGTTATTGTCAGAGGCACTGGCACTTCACCATACAAAGTTTTATTCTTATTTCAATTTTGAAATTTTAAAATAAAACAATATCAATCCATTATCAGACAAGTTTAGAGCAGTTTCATAAAAATTCACTTGCTGTAAATCACTTCCCAACTTGCTGTCTCCTAAAATATTAAAAAGAAAATGTTATATATATAAATAAAAGTCATTGGCTGAGTACCCATAGCTCAGTGGTTAGGGCGCCAGCCACATGCTCTGGAGCTAGTGTATTTGAACTTGATCTAGGCCTGCTAAAATAAATAAATAAATAGTCATTCTTCATTAAACCTCTAACAACAGTGGCTATATAAAAGTCTACTGAAGACAGTAGTTAACAAGAATATATTTTTAATATCAGAATCCTTTGTTCTGGAAAAATTTTAATGAAAAGCCTAGTATGAAATGTGGTGAAAGTCACATGCTCTGATAGAGAGGGACTTTTCTTCCTCCCACTTTGCCCCCAGAGGCTCTGCAGGGCAGTATCTGAACTCCCCGTCTAAGGCCCCACCTCTGATTTCCTTGGACTCTCCTCCCCCTCAAGAGCAGCCTCAGCTTGAATTAACCATGGTAACATTTGTAAAGCACCTTACTTGGTGCCGGCACACGTGGAACGCAGCCTGAGGAGCTGGCCCAGCCTTCCCTCGGCTTCCACTTCCTTCATTCCAGCTCCCAGCATCTCTGATTCCCCATGAAACCCCTGGGAATCCCAGATGGCTTAAAATGAGGCTTCTCAGACCTCGTTAATTTTTGTAAGCTGCCACTACAGGGTAAAAAATGGTGAAAAAATTTCCCCTGGCTTGTCTTTCTTCATTTTCACTCTCGCTCTCTCCCTACCACTGATAGTACTCTCTAGATCTACAATTTAGCAAGGAGACCTCTCCAGTCGGACTTCCTTTGATGGATGTTTCTTGAAGGCAAGTGCAGTCAGTATTAACTCTTAGGAAGCACGAAAAGTAGGGAGAGAACTTTTCTAAAACTTGTTACGAGGAAGAAAAGATGCGCTGTACCAATCCTCTGACATCCCTATGAGCTGCTAATGTGAGAGGAGTATCTACTCCGATGAACTTATGTTATAAATAGAAAGATAACACAAAAGAAAGTAACTGGAGCCCATTCTTAGTATAAATAATGCTACCAGCACACAACATACATAATACAGTAACGCTAAAGTGTACTACAATATCCATAAGGCTTCTTAACTTCCAATCAAATCTCTATGCTCTAATATTTAGAATAGCGTTTATATAATAAAACCCCACATGGGGTAATCTTCACGTGTTGTTACAAATTATTAATTTCTGACTCTACCCCTAAATAATTTAGACAATGAATACTATGTACCATTAAGAATTTCCAATAGGTTAGATAAAAGGATCAAGTGACCCATAAGGACCTCTTTTAATCTTGAAAATCTACTATTTGCTATTAATGCATATTTTAAATTTTTTCCCTTTATTTCACTCTTCCCCATACAGGGTATTGAATGGATAATTAAACCCTAGCAGCTGTAGTCAAGGGAAGGATGGTTGCTAATATTACGCTGAAAGTATTTACCATAAGGTTTGCTCACTGTACAGAAATATGCATTCTCTATTTTGGTTAACTTCTAGCCCAAATTAGAAATTACTCTACCTACTTAAAGAAGCAGAGAATAAACCCCTCTTCCCATCCCTATAGCAGGGCAAAACTCAGAGGCCTCTTAACCCAAGAATATAGAGCTCTCGGTTTTAAGAGACAGAAAGCAGTAGGCCTGCGCCGAGAAAGAAATCAGGCCCCAGGAATGAGGATCCAGAAGCGGACAGGGCTTCGGAGAACAGTGCTGGAGGGAAGTAAAGCCTCCTGAGCAATACAATTGACAAAGCCTCAGTATTTAGAGGCTGCCGTGAACAATGCGGGCAGAAGCAGAAACAGGCTGGAGTATACAACTGCTTTACAGAACGGGACAGCTCGCGTGTAGGAGGGGTATGCGGAGCCTACAGACTACACGACATAAAAGTGTTGGCCACTGTGTTGTCATTACCAGGGCCTGGTACGGGCCAGGGCAATGACAGTGAGCTAAGGGTCTTCACAGGCTCCTTATCAGAGGGAGCTGGAAAATAGGATCAAAATTCCATTGTATCCCATGTACAGCACGCAGTCTCTGTATTTATGTAAAGTTTAAGTTTATTGTACTACAGTTCTCCGTCAATAGCATGTATTGGACTATTCCACATCAATGTGTTTCCTGAAGGAATCTAAAGTTAGTGAGTCGCTGTGAACATGGGTGCAGACGGGTGACTAGACCAGGCCAGCTCAGCTGACTGCTGCAGTCAGGACTTGACACCACGTGCAGACAGCCCAGGCCAGGCAGCTTTTACAGCTGTCTCGTCACCTACACGAGCGTCACTTTGCCCCTGCTCTACTCTGAGTAGAGAGACTGCCTGGGAGACAGGCATATAATAACCTTTTAAAATAAACTGAGGAGGTTGTTTAGTTTTGTAGTTAAGTTTTCGAGGTCACCGACACCTGGGATCAAATTCCTGCTCTCCTCCTGTCACCTGAGGCAAGTTATCAAGCTTTCTTAAGCCTCAGTTTTCTAGGCTGTAGAATTAGGGCTAATAATTATACCTATCTCACAGGGTCGTTTTATGGATTAAATAAAATAACACAAGCATTAAGTGCTTAGTATAGTGCCTGACAAATGTCAGCAACTGCCTTATCAGAAGTAGCTAGACCCGATGGGAAATGAAACAAGCACAAATCTAGGTCCTATGATGCTGATCTCCCTCCCTTTTCCTCCCTTTTTAGGTAGCAACAAAGACCTGCAAGGTTGGGTTGAAAATCTGAAAGACAACATTTTTTTTCTTTTCTTTTTTCTTTTTTTTTTTTTTGAGACAGAGCCTCAAGCTGTCGCCCTGGGTAGAGTGCCGTGGCATCACAGCTCACAGCAACCTCCAACTCCTGGGCTCAAGCAATTCTCCTGCCTCCGCCTCCCAAGTAGCTGGGACTACAGGTGCCCGCCACAACGCCCGGCTATTTTTTTTGGTTGCAGCCGTCATTGTTATTTGGTGGGCCCGGGCTGGATTCGAACCCGCCAGCTCAGGTGTATGTGGCTGGCGCCTTAGCCGCTTGAGCCATAGGCGCCGAGCCAAAGACAACATTTTTTGATAATGAATTTGACTGTTCTAACTTACCATGTCTCCTAATGTTTGCATCTCTCTCCTTTCTCCATAGTATCATTATCGTCACAAACACTAAAATCAAATAACCTATACATGTGTTCCTCTGGACACAGCAAGTACTTAATACATACTGATGGAGAGGCCACAAGAAGACTTCCGGAAACAATGTGGCACCTACAGTGGGAGGAAGCAGTAAAGGTGCATTCTCCTTATGCCCAAGGAAGACGAATTTCCAAGATAGCAAGCAATCCCTGATACGTTATTCATTAGGATTACATTCCATACTTATACCTACCTGGAAGTTTCCAAGTCTGTACTGACATCGTTTTGCTGCAGGAGAGCTCTGGGAATTTGTTTTCTCCATGGCACCAGCAAAGAGGTATAACTACTTCTATGGCAAACTATATAGTATGCTTTCTAGTTCTCAAAAAGAAGCAGTTACTCCTTAGCTATTCGTTAATCACCACTGACTTTAAAATGTGACAAGCTTGAGTTAGTTTGACTTTACCACAGAAACTAAGGAGCTCAAAAAAGCGAGGGGAGTTATTAAGCCAGTTGCTTTCAGAGATATAAGATGGCATTCCCCAGAAATGTCTCCACAACTGCCTCCAGTGCAGATCCTTTAGAATCTGATTTCTGTGTACAAAAACCCAAAGGCTCGCCTAAATTACTAAGAGTTTCACTTTGAGTATGTGACTTAACCATATGTTTTTTCTTCTTTGTCAAAATAATGTGGGTGGGTACAGAAGAATCACTGTTTGTATCTGGGATGGGAGATGAGGCAGCATCTGGGTCCATGGAGATGGACTCAGGTAATTTTTAGTATTTTGAGGTAAATGTGGTCCAGATGGGTGAGATGAATTCCCTACTATTGAACATAGTTAAATTTATCCTAATTCCAAGCACCCTGAATCTGTATACCATTCAATCCAGCAACCTACCAAAAAGAACATTATAGCTATTGCTTAATAACAAGTCATGACATTAACCTTACCATAAAATGCAAACTAGAGAGAAACATGGCTAGTTCTGGTCACACAGAGTTAGGTCCCCAAATAGGAAACTGTGGAAAGAACTCTAAGGGACACCACCTTGTTCTTGTCAACAGAGTAAGCAGAGCTCAATGCAGCAAGGCTCTTGCAAAAGCAGCCTGTCCCCTCCCTGAGAAATAGGATTTATTTCCTAGAAAGCAGAGCGCATGACTCAGCTCGGAAAGAAAGTGTTTAAAAGTTGGGGGGAAAATGTATTATGTAATACTTGAAAATGAAAATTTGAGAATTTTTCCCTGTGATAAAACTGTAATTAAACATTATTTAACTGTTTCCTCTAACGACATCTATTTTAATTAGGTTTTAATAGACTGGCAGCCACAACCTATAGTTTTATGAAGCAAAGTAAAATTACAGTCTAGAAAGACATTTAAGGAAAGAGACCCATCAACACAGATGAAAGGTTACAACATGATCCTCTCCTCCCTAAAGACCCCCACAGTAATTAAGTGTGCTGAACAGACAGCCATTAGGGCTAACAGTAGGTGTGCCCGCCACCAATCAGCTCTGAGTTGTTCTTTGAAATCCAAGGGTTATTTCTGTGATCAGCTTTCCAGAAAATTTGCATGTCACTGAAAAAAAAAAAAGCAACTGAAGAGGTATGTGTTCTATAGCTTCTATTAAACGTGTAGCCTCTGTCAAATGTGCAACCCTTACCACTCTGAGGGGGCTTTGTTTTAAGGTTTTAATTTATCCTTTTTCTCATAGCTGATTATGCTATGGCATCATTCGTCTTGAGAACACGGCCTTATACTGGGAAAATGAACATCATGTAGAGAAAGTAAAATTCATATTTGAAAAACTGACTTATGTACCAGATAAATGTGTCTGCAAATGAGAAGCACTAAACAGCATCTTAATAGTATGCATCTGTATCTATTTCATACTACATTATGAAAATCAGGGAATAAATCACAAAAATTAACTCAGACCAAATGAATATCCTAGGCACTCATATTAGAAAAGAAGAACTGAGAATAATCAGCCCCATTGTTAGCTGGAAATGGGGTGGAGACAGTGGTACTGTTGCTACCACAAATAAGTTTGCATACATTTACTCGAAAGGGAGAAAAAGTTCAAATGAGTATCTTACTTTTGAAACTAATTCTGAAACATCAACACTGTTAAATTTTCATAAAGCATATGTAATCAGAAAATTGTAAATCTTAGGGAGGGGGATATTTGGTCCTGTGAAAAAGATTTTGTAATCTTCTGGCTGACAATTGGATGGCTCCAAATCCCTCTGCCAAGAAGCAGAGTTACTTGGCTAAGATACTCTCACTTGTACACTTTCATCAGATTAAGGCTTTCATGCCAGAATCTTTTTTTTTTTTCCTGGTGTATTAGCCACTGCCAGAAATGGACCCATCGAATCCACTGGTGCTAAGGAGTTAAGCATCTGAGATTTAATTTAACAGTTTCAGCTTTATTAAGCTGTCACAGAGCGGCCCCACTTTGATAACAGTAGCTGCTCCAATTATGGCTTGGTTTAGGGTTGACAAGTATAATGATTCATTCGTGGCACATGAGAAGCAATAAAAGGTTGTTTTGCATTACAGCTTTAAAAATGTGGGCACTTTTTTCATTTAATTTGTCACTTAGCTTTTGCTAAGAGGACATTTAAATTGCAGTAAAAGGCAAATGGGGCTTTTAGTTTAAATGTAATCCCCATATTTAAATGATCTGTAATGGCGCAGTGTTGGAGTGGGAACACTATTGTCTCACAGTGGGTCCTGATGGTGACATGTGACATTTGTATTCAGGTCCTGTATTATCCATGTGGCTAAAGGGCTTCCAATTTCATTTCACAGCCAGAAGCCTGCAGAAAACACCAATTAACTTGCAGATCCCATTTGCCGACAAAACTCAGCCTCTTCTCAATGTCTGGCATCTGGCAGTGCTCAGCATTTAATTCCAAAGCAGAGCCTTGAAGCAATGTGAGCCCTATGTAAGGGCACAAAGTCAAATTCCCTCATTTTATTAAGAAGCAAAAAAGCCTTTCCTTTTGTAGTCCAGAAGCAACTTTTAGTTAATTTTTTGGTGAATGAATATTAAGATGTGATAGTTACTATTACTTCTCCATGAGATTCCTCACAGAACTTACAACCCGATTAAATGGCAAGTGATCTCTGCTTGCCATCAGAGAATACAGGAGAATTTCTAGCAGCATAGTAATGGGGCACAGAGCAGATTAAAAAAAAGAAACACAGGGCAAGAAGTTGTGCTCTTTACCCTAGACTAAAAAAAAAAAAAAACTTGTATAAAGCCTGACCCTTAATTAGAAAGTAGCCCACCAGAGAGGGTACAACTAATATCAGCTGGTGGAATCTTCCACCTAATGAGAATTTAGACTTTTGACCGAGGGTTAATGTCAAAACCCACCTGGAAAAGTAAACTGCGGCTATGAATTTAACACAAACGCCACAAATTTTATTTAACTACATCACTCATGCTTTTTTGGTACCCAAAAAATTTAGTTGGTATTTTCCTTCTAACCAATTACTTGTAATTCTAAGTTTCTCTATGCACTAAAGCTATTTAAATTTTATTCATTTAAGGGCAGAAAAGGTGGCTCACACCTATAATCCTAGCATTTTGGGAGGCTAAAGTGGGAGTATTGCTTGTCCTCAGGAGTGCAAGACCAGCATGAGTAAGACCAAGACCATGTCGCTACAAAAAACAGAAAGATTAGCTGGGCATTGTGGCAGACACCTGTAGTCCTAGCTACCCATAGGAGGCTGAGGCAAGAGGATTACTTGAACTCAGGAGTTTGAGGTTGCTGTGAGCTAGGCTGATGCCACAGCACTCTAGCCTGGGCAAGAGCGTGAGACTCTATCTCAAAAAAAAAAAAAAAAAAAGTTTATTCATTTAATATTAATCCAATACTTTTTTCCGTAAATGATTTTCTTCGTTATAGTTTTTTAATGCTAGTCCTTTTTACTTTTATAAGCCATTTAGTTAGTTCAAATTGTACTAGAGAGTTACAAAATGAAGAGGATTTACTTAAAAAGTAAACAATTTGGTATTCTATAAAAAATTTGTCTGAACTGTGCATTCCGCTGCTTTCCCCTAATCATCACACTGTGCCCCAAGCATCATTCCAAACACATTGAAACTATCTATTGTAGCTACACATTGATTTCAATGTTGACTGAGAAAGGCCACTACCATTATTTCAGGAGACCCAAGAAAAGTTCCAAGACTAAGATGCTACAACAAACTTAAGAAAAAAACGCCAGAGAAAAGGGTTAAAAAATATCTAACAATTGTCAAAGAACAGGCAAACTTCTGAACTTATATCCTACTAATAGGAAAGAAAAGAAACTTGTCGAATTCTTTACCAGCTTGCTTCTTAACCTTGGATCACAAAACGTCATCTTGTGGAAGTCTCCTAAATGCCTAACGTAAGTTTCTTTATGCCCAAAACAGTTAATCTCAAATGCCTTCCAATTATGACAGTGTGGTATCTTCACAGACAAGAGCTTCTGTTGATCTAAACTAGAATTGGAGTGAGTCAACATGATGTGGTTCATTACTAGCCAAGACAAATTTCATCGACACTAGGCTATTCTAGTAAATATACCAGCATTTTCCTTTTCTAAAATTAAGATAGCCACAGATATGATGTTTGTCAAAAATTATGTTTGTTTCTTATAGATTTCTTAATAGAAAGATAAAATAGCAAATAGTTTATCTGTATTATTTCCCTAGCAATAAGCACTGTGTATTAAGATTCAGCTCATCAAAAGTTACAGTATCCTCTTAATGAACATAACTAGCAGACTTCTAATTTTTTCAAATACCTGTTATATTTCTATAACTAATATTTCTACCTTTAACTAGCAGGGATATAGGATTGTATCTTTTCCATTCCAAGGACCAGTGGTTGATCTAAATCTAATAGCAGCCAAAAATAGTATAAATACCTACTTTTGATAATTCTAATGTGGGGAGAAAAGAAAGACAGACTCCAAATTTTAGCTGAATTGATAACAAAATTAATCTAGAAATAAGCAACCAGCTCCACAATACAAAATAGCTATTTTAAAAGTAATACAGCTTTTTTCCTGAATATTTAAAATGCAGATTCCTGTGCTTACTTTCCTCAAGATCAGACAATTCAACCCAAACTCTGCCAAGGTTGTTTTCTATAAATGCTAGCGCAAATATTGGCTACAAGTTCCATGTATGAGCAGTTCTCTCTTCAGCAATACAATGGCCATGATCTTAGGACATTCAGCCGTGGTGTTCATCCACACACACACCTCAACGCCAGGGTGTCAGGAAGCTCACTTACCCAGCTCATCCCAGAGTTGCCTGTATTTGTCTGTCATTGCAGTGCCCTGTTGCCTCCAAAGTGACAGGCGAGGGTCAGCCATGAATTGCTCTGTTATCAAGGTTAACATGCGAGCCCCATTGGAGTCCCTCATCTTCAGCATTTCCCGCACCTAGTAGGGAAAAACAGGACTGTGGAGAAGCATTAAAAAAAATACCTCCCTGCCAAAAAGCCCACACAACACAAGAGACTTTTCTCTACTTCTTCCCGAGAGAATGGGAGCTAAGCGGTCACACTAGCACGCTGAAGCAAACAAAAGTACGTGGGTAAAAATCACTCTGTACCCTAAAAATAGCAATTTAGTCAAAGAAATCACTATTCACTATTGTTTAAGTTATGTTTTAAAGTCCATATGAGGAAAAGATGCTTCCCTAGCCTCTTAATTCCAAAAAAATTTTGCACGGGTCTCAGTTATCTGATACAGATAAGTAATTAAGACTTGTTTCATATGTCCGGTAACAAACATTTTTTTTTTTGAGGTCTTCAGAGTATCTCTCTTATCTAAACCAAGTACACTTTGTGAGAGATTATACTCCAAATAAAATGGAACAAAATAAAAGTAGGCATTCATGCTTTGACAAACCATAAGAGTGAAATCCAGCACTGGAAATAGGTATCTAACTTAACAAAACAGGTTTTAGCAAGGTGCTCCTGCTTCCTTGCATAAGAGGAAATGCCGTAACTTTGCTAGCCTAAAGAAATATAATACCAAAACAAACACAGCAAATAGGTTGGCACTCAACTGACCATATTTATCACCAGAGAAGCAGGGCCTGAGTAGAGTCCATTGAGAACTCTTTAGGGATCTTCTAAATAGATTTGATAAGAATAGCATCTATCTGTCCTTTGGTTTTTTTAAAGAACTGTTTCATTGAGACATAATTCACAGACTATACAATTCACCGATTTAAACTGTACGATTCAATCGTTTTTAACATATTCATGGAGTTAAGTCCTTCAGTTTTCAAATAAATTAGTAATTTCACACTGAAATTTGTTTACATAAAGAACATCAGCATATTTCTATGCACTCAGATGGGATTGTTTTCGCAATGGTAAAAGGAAACACAGCAAGCTGTAAGTTCAAGGATCTCTTGCTTTATATGAGTGATCCATGAAGCAGAATAACCACTGACCTAATAAGTTAACTTGGCTTCTCAAGCTGGAACCTCAAGTTCTGCCCATTACTTTTGTGCTACATTTCCCAAATAAAAGAAAGGAGAAAAGAAACATAAACATGAGTCTTTGTGTTTCTAAGTGTCTCTGTAGGAAACCCTAAATGAAACCATCCATTCTAAAAGTTTGTACTATGTCTTCAACAAATGAGAATCTCAGCTGAATACCAGTTGTCCCTGTAGGAAATTACTGGAGCAAGGTCATAAGCAGTAGAAAGTGTGGGGTGGGAGGGTATCCTCTCTAAGGGAAAGGCAAGGAAATGAGAAAATGACCTTGAAGCAACCCTAACGGAGAAGGTCATCAGATCCTGCCTCAGACCTTTCCTCTGCCAAGCAATGGCACTCCCTCGCCTGCTTTAGAATGTGAACCTGATCTAGAACTCAAAAGTACTTCTACCCAGAATCACAAAGGTTGTGCTTCCAGGAGGGTTATTTCAAAAATCCTACAAAGAAGTTTGTTCCCAATAGTGAAGCACTAAAAAGTCATGAGCAGGTGAAGACTGGGAGGAAGAAAAGGAGTTGCCATTTATTGGATGTCACTGGGTTTTACGTTTATACTTACCATCTAATCTTCACTACAACTACGTAAAGAAGGCCAGATTATAACCCCCATTTTATGAGTAGTAAAACCAAACCTCACAAGTAAAGTAACTTGCTCAAAGGACAAGGGGAACACCTGGATCAGAACCCAGCTCTGTCTTAATTCTACAAGTTATGCTATTTTCAGAATTAGATGTTACTATTAATTCATATGGCATATATAGTGTGTACCTAATATACAAGGATAAACATGGCAACTTCAGACCAGCGTAATAATATAATCTTCACATTGTTTCCCAAGCCACAGTATACTCTCAGCTAGAAATAGAATACATGAAATACTTCCCATGTGTCTAAATATACCAAACCTTTTACCAGTGTAACAATAAATATTTACCTGATAGATTTCTAATATACTACAAAGTAACAGCAATGAAAATAAATGCATTATCACTAAGCATGTAAACTAGACCTCTATTAACAAGCAATCAAGTATATTTATACCCTAACAGTAATTTATTCTCAAACTGTTGACTCTGAGGCATTACATGAGTTTCAAGTGCCTATGAATTACCAAGGAATGGTTAAATCACATATGAAATAGTTTTAAAGTTATATGTATTTTATTATACTGTAATTATTAGAAAATCGTCAATATACAGATAGTATAAGTGATAAATCTTTATTAATAGGATATTGATTAGTCAAAATATACTATTTCCTAACACACCCAGTAACAGAGTTTATTCTAATTCTGGGAGCAGTGGCTCACGCCTGTTAATCCCAGCACTGTAGGAGGCTGAGGAGGGAGAACTACTTGAGCTCAGGAGTTCAAGACTCGCCTGAGCCAGAGCGAGACCCCCGACTCGGGGAAAAAAATCGAAAACCCCAGCTGGGCGCTGCGGCAAGTGCCTGTAATCCCAGCAGCTTCAGGAGGCTGAGGCAGCGGGACGCCCACAGCCCGAGTCTGAGCCTGCACTGAGCTATGACGCCATTGCACTCTGCTCAGGGGCACAGGGTGGGGACTCTGCCTCAGCAACAACAAAAAAAGCAAAGAAATAAAAATTAAAAAGAAGCAAGGAGATAAAAAAAAATTAGAGAAGCTATTTAAAAAAAGCATCAATTTAACACAGTTATCTGCTCTCTTTAAGCCACTTTAATACATTATCCATAATGATGACTATATTCCCAATGAAAATATATTGATTTAATATTATTT
Organism: Perodicticus potto; assembly: GCA_963574655.1. Lineage (NCBI taxonomy): Eukaryota > Metazoa > Chordata > Mammalia > Primates > Lorisidae > Perodicticus > Perodicticus potto. Next base: position 83,692 of record CAUYRH010035906.1, read on the forward strand.
AAAAGGCATTTATTCATTACTTTCAAATATGTTTATGGTACTCAAAGTTTGTTATAAAGCAACAGACACAGTTTCTGCTCACAAGCAACTTATGACCAAAATAATTTTAATTCTTGGGCCATCAATTTTTGGTGATACAAGTGAATAGCAAACACCATCGTTTAAGAGTGTTATCACAGCAACTTTAGGAGATATGTTACTAGCAGCTAATTTTATAAAAGACGAGGACACAGACTTAAATAATTTGCTAATGTTCATAGAAAGATCTAGAACTTAAGACTTAATCTGAGAACTGTACAATTCTAACACCCATACTTTTGAAAATAACCTAAAGATACTGACATTATTAACCTAAATATATAGAGCCCATTCTGTGAATTATACTTAAAGCTATGCTCTTCTTAGGAAAATTTACTAGAAAAAGACAAAAACTGGGAAAGATGGCATTTTAAATAACACTAAGCCATTTTATTTTGTTTTTACTATTGAAATTTATACAACTTTTCCAAAATTGTATAAATTATCACTATTTTATTAACAGAAACTGAGAGAGACAAAAATGTTCTGCATCTTGTGTTAGAGTCATCTAAGCAAATAAAAGCTTGCATTACAACATCAAAGTTTCTATTGGTCAATTAACTTAGACCCTGGTTCTGTAATTTTTTTTAAAAAAGACTTTATCCTGTTGTAAACATGATCATATATAGGCAGTTCCTATAAATGTATATATTTAGAATATTTCTTTAAAAATAAATAATCATACCTTTGCAAAGAGTAAATTAAGCTGCTTCCCTGATCCGTGGTACCCGCCCTGGGAAAGGAACAGTTTAACCTGTTCTTGAACCTGCTCTTCATCTAAGTGCCAGCAGTTTTCATCATCTATACTAGCACCTGCTGTTGGATCAGGAGCACCTAGAAATAGAAAGGAAAAAAAATAACACATATGCCAGATAAAAAACTCTGTGCTAAAAAGATTCTGAAATAAACTTGACAATTATGATTCTCTATTGTTGCCTACACCTTTTAATCTGATCTCAATTTCAATTATATGTACAAACATATGACCGAAAATAAAAACAGGAATCTCTCTTTTGTTTCCAGGGCCTTTCCTAATTATGCTAAGCCAAATGCAGATTACTTTAGAACTGAGATATTTCCCCTGTTTTAGAATCAGAGACTCTATCTTTAGAGATTAGTTTGTAAGTTCTCTAAAGAATTAAAAAGTCACAAAATGTTTCACTGTAATTACCTGATATTTATAAAGCTCTACCAGGTAGGACATGCTAGAAGAATGTTTTTCAAAGACATTAGAAAAACATGAAACAAGTAAACTTAGCACAGTATTTCTCTCTTTTCTATGTTAATTCAAGAAGTTTTCACCATTATGTGCTGCCATATAAACTACATGCTGATATTTAGTTGCAGAAAACCAAAGATTAAAAAGGGAAATCAAGCCTCCTGGGAACAGGCAACGCAGCTGCTGTACTAAACCAGGTTGTTGTATCACCTTGCCAAACTGCATAAATATTTTATTGCTGAAGTACACACAAAAGATAACAGCTATATAATAAGCACTACATGTGTGGACTACTTTAGAAATTCAAAAGTTACAGATATTTAGGCAGGTAAAAATTAAGTTTCATTATTCGTTAACAAAATAAAATGGAATTTTAAAGTCTTAGATCTATAAGTAATGCCAAATATTTTAAATCTAAAAACCATTCATCCGTAGTGTTTCATTTCTTTATAAACCCTTAAAAAAACATTTGTAGGTGTGGTTTTGTATTGTTTTCCCTATCTTCTAATGATCTAATGAAGACTCAATTAACCAGGGAAATAATCATTAGCATCTGCTTAGAACCAGGGTCTACCAGTCCCTACTAGTTCCTGGACGGCAGTGGGTCTGTGAACATCCCTAACAGTGTATATTCATTCATTCTTTCATTCATTCAGCTAGTCACCATTTTTAATGAGTGCCTGACTTGGTACCAGCCTCTCCGCCAGACTTGAGGGTGGAATGGTATATAAAAACAAAGTTCCTGTCTTCACCAAATGTACAGTTTAATTCAGAGGCTTTCAAACTTTTCTAACCAAAAATCATAATAATAAATACATTTTATATCAATTTTAACACTTATGTGACTACATGCTTATGTGATTAAAGCTATTTATTTATCTGCTGCAAAATTTTGATGATAAAAAAAATCTTAATGAAAGAGAAGTCTGATATTTTCTATTCTATTTCATTTTTTAAAGGGGGCTTTCCACACATTTTTAATACTAATTCCATAACTTATAATGTGTTTGCAACACACTATTTGAAAAACACAGTCTTAACTGTTTAAAATAAACATCAACCTAATAATAACACATGTAAATGTCTAATAGTAGGTGGTAATAATTACTCAAAGGAAGAAGACACAGTGCTAGAAAAGTCTACAGCAAAGAGCTCTGACTTGGCCTTGGATTGCTAGGGTAAGCATACCTTGAGGAAATGGCACCGAGCCAAGATCTGCCTTAAGTAGATTAGAAGTTAATTAGAAGCTAACTAAAGGCAGAAAAAGGAGGGGATGGGTTTGCATGTGAGATGAAGAAAAGTACTTGGACAGAGGACTCAGGAACTCAGGAAGAAACATGATGAATTTAGGGAGCAAACAAAGATGGTCCAGGCAATCTATAGTAGAGAATGAGGAGGAATCCTCTACTCTACAGGTACAAGACAATCTTGGAGAAAAGAAGCAGGATCAGACTACTTGGAGGGCCTTGGCTGAAGCGTTTTTACCCCTAAGAGTAATGAATGGGAATTCACGACAAGGGTATCCAAAGTAGAAGAATGACTACTCTAGATAGTATTAGATGTTTTCTCCTGATGTGTATCAATTTCAACATTCCTCCCATAGAATATTACACAGCCATAAAAAGAAATGTGGAGATTCTCTGTGTAGTACAATGGAAAGATGTCCAGGACATACTGTTGCTTGAAAAGAAATCAAGAAGGAAACTTTACATAGCCTAGCACTTTTCTGGTAAATAATGAGGTTTTAAAAAGAGATATGTGTTTCTCCTTATGTATAAAATATCTTAGAAGGGTATTTAAAATGAGGATGGGTAACCTAGTTACATGGGGGAAGGAGATTCTTCCTTGAATACCTTCTTATATTTTTAAAGATTTGCAACTATGTAAATTATGTATCTAAAAAATATCACTATCTGAAATGTAAAGATGAATTACCGAATAAGAATACGTAGTAATAATATGTTATTTTGATGGTCTCCATCCAGGATGATGATGATAGCTTGAAAAACAGCTTAAGACAAAAATAGAGCAACTAAAAGGATTTTAGGACACAAATGCAACAGGACTTGAAGAAGTGAATATGTGAGGGATGGCGGTCAGAGGTGGGCAGAGACATGGGTTTCTGGATTAAACAACTAGACAGAGCACTGGACATCTCGCTGACATTCAGACAACAAGAGAAGGACCAGGTTTGGGAATGGAAGGGGAGTACTGTCATGAGTTCTGTTTCAGACGTGGTGAATATGAATATATTTGAGACAGCAGAGAAGAGGATTTCAAATAGGAAACTGGACAAACTATGGGAAGCTGTATTGGTTAAGAGCTTCTAGGACCAAGCCCTGAGGAAGTACAACCTTTAAAGGCTGGGTAAGTTAATGAGTTAGGATGACAATGGGATAAAGGAGTCCTCAGGAAGAACTGGAGAGACCAGCTCTTTCAGAAGTAAGGAGGAAAAAGTTGTTCCAAGCAGGGACTAGACAGCTAGGTACATGGAGCTAGGACAAGTCTAGCTCCATGAGAGTAAGAATTTTATCTACCTTGCTTACCACTGTTTCTTAACACACAGCCGATCAGGTAATCAATTAATAGGAGGAAATGGGGGAAAGAGGGAGAGAGAAACACATTTTTCCCCCTAGAAAAAGAATTCTTAAATGGTTAAGAACCTCTATAGGGAGAGTTATAAAATACTGAGGAAAGAAACTGTACAGGATATAAACAGATGGAAAAATATACCATGCTCATGGATTGGCAGAATCAACATTGTTATAATGGCCATGCTACCCAAAGTGATTCATAGATACAATGCAATTACCTTTAAAATATCAACACCATTTTTTGCATATCTAGAAAAAACAGTTCTATGCTCCGTATGGAACCAGAAAAGATCCCAAATAGCCTAGGCAACCTTATATAATAATATCAAAGCAGGAGATAATATCAAAGCAGGAGGTATCACTTGACTAGACTTCAAGCTATACTGTAAGGCTACAAGAACCAAAACAGCATGGTACTGGCACAAAAACAGAGACATAGGCCTGTGAATCAGAACTGAGAACCCAGACATGAAATCATTCTCATACTCCTCTCTGATTGACAAAACAGATAAAAACATATACTGGGGGGAGAATCCCTGTGCAATAAATCGTGTTGGGAAAACTGTACAGCCATATGCAAAAGACTAAAATAGAATCCACATCTCTTACCACTCACAAAAACTCACTCATAATGAATAAAAGACTTAAACCTAAGGCAGAAAACTATTAAGAATCTTAGAAGAAAAGGTTGGAAAAACTCTTACAGATACTGGCCTAGGCAAAGAATTCGTGAAGACCACCCGCAAAGCAATTACAACAACAACAAAACAAACAAATGAGACCTGATCAAATTAAAAAAAGCTCTGTGCAGCCACAACATAATCAAAAGAGCAAACAGACAACCCACAGAATGGGAGGAAATACTTGCATGCTATACATCTGATAAAAGACTGATAACTAGAATCTATAAAGAACCTAAGCAAATCAGCAAGAAACAACCAAACAACCCCATTAAAAAGTAGGCAAGGGCTGGGCGCAGTGGCTCAAGCCTATAATCCTAGCACTTTGGGAAGGCAGAGGTCGGTGGATAGCTTGGGCTCAAGAGTTCAAGATCAGCCTGAGCAAAAGTGAGACCCCGTTTCTACTAAAAATAGAAAAACTAAGGCAAGAAGATCACTTGAGCCCAAGAGGCGGAGGTTGCTGTGAGTTATGATGCCACAGCACTCTACCCAGGGCGACAGCTTAAGACTGTCTCAAAAAAAAAAAAAAAAAGAAAAGAAAAAAAGTGGGCAAAAAACATGAACAGAAACTTTTCAAATGAAGATACGCTTATGGCCAATAAACACACACACACAAAAAATGCTCAATCATTACGCAAATGCAAATCAAAACCACAATGCGATTATCACCTAACTCCAAAGAGAATGGCTCGTATGAAAAAGTCCCAAAACAACAGATGCTGGTGTAGATGTGGAGAGAAAGGAACTCTTATACACTATTGGTAGGGCTGCAAACTAGTGCAATTTCTATGGAAAATTGAATGGAGATACCTCAAAGAATTTTAAAAAGACCTACCATTTGATCCAGCAATTTCACTGCTGGGTATGTATTTTCCTTTGGGTATATAAAAGGACACCTGCACTCGAACATTTATAGCAGCATAATTCACTACTGCAAACACGTGGAAACAACCAAAGTGTCCTCCAATACACAAATGGATTAGTAAAATATGGCATATGCATACTATGGAGTACTACTCAGCCATAAAGAATGGTGAGCTAGTATCTTTTTGAACAACCCGGACAGAACTGGAAACCATTCTTCTAAGCAAAACATCAGAATAATGGAGAAACAAACACATGTACTCAATACCAAATTGGAATTGATGCATCAACACTTAAGTGCACATATGGAAGTAAATTTCAATGAAAATCAACCTGAAAGCAGAGACGAGAGGACAGGTACATTTACACCCACTGGCTACAGTGCACGCTATCTGGAAGAAGGGCACACTGACATGTCTAACTTAGACTCAATCTGTACAAAAACAAAGCATGCAAACAAAATAGGTGTACCCCCCCCCAACATTCTGAAATTATAAAAAAAGAAAATATTACAGTTAAAAGTGAATAAATAAATAATAAAAGGTTAAGCACCACTATAAAGCATCCGCACAGACATTATCTAATTTTCTCTTCACAATCTCACCTGGAGGCAAGTATAGATCGTGAGCCCCATGCTACAGGAGAAGAAATACGTTCTGAGCGGCTGTGACTCATTCACAGTCACACTGCTAATCCAGTCTCCTGATTTTCTTCCTACCAACGAACATACCCCTGAACACTGGAACTAAAATTGAGCCCTGAGGTCACCAAGGCAGGGGCAAAGATGAATTTAAGGAAAAGTATTAGTAAATTTCTAGGCATTAGTTAATATGTTTCTCTTTAACAAGAAGCTTTAAGGACACACAATGCTATTAAAACTTAAGGACTAGGTCTACTCCTGTATGCCACAGAAATCCAGAGCCCCAATCCCGCCCACCTCTTTCATTCTAGGGAAACACATGTGCACATACAGACACACACACACACCCTGCACAAAGACAGCTATAGATTCTTTACCTGAGTGTATCAAGAGACTTTCCAAACAACTAAACTACAGGTGCCAGACTTATTTTTAAGTTCTTCTTAATATCCTCCTTGGAAATCTGACACATCCATCCTTATCCTCTTCTTAAGGAAAATTTCAAGGTAGCTACTTATCATTCATTTCCACTGTTCTGCTGATAAACTAAGCTAAATAAATGCAATTTCTATCTTCATGGTGGCTATTTCTCTGAATTTTTGCGATTTTTAAAGTTGTTGTCTGTTGGGCACTGAGAGCCAAAATCCAGAAGATGTCTTTCTCTAGGCTGCTTAGGAGGGGGCTGACTCCTGCAGCTTGGCTGAAGACACTCAGCTGCTTGCATTATTCGGAGTGTGTGAGATTTTGGGCTTTTATTTGCCACAAAAATTGCCAAACATTAAAATATTTGATTAGGACATCAGTTGGACCTCCTACATAAAAGTAGATCTGAATGTAAATTGGGAAAATTTCAGTCTTGTTCTATGACCTAAATTTGCAAAGAGGGCTACATTCAAATACCTTCCAAAAACTTTATGATATGTTATATTTTTTTCATGAAAAAGAGAAGTGATATAAAGAAGAATCTATAAATAATCTTTACTTAAATTACATATTTTTTTCCTTTAAAATCTGGTTAAGTTTTAAAGACACTATCAGTTTTTAAAAAATATGATAGATTCTGAAACTGCTATAATGAACTATTTAATTTACATACCTACAGATTTTGGTTGTCCAAATGGAGAAATGTCTAACAGCAAATGTGTAAATAAATGAACTATGTTTTCTCAAGTTTTTAAGGAAATTAAGTGCTATTTTTGAAAACTATCCCCTCTAAAATTCATATTGAAACTTAATCCCCAATGTGGCAGTTTTGAGAGGTGGGGCCATTATGAAGTGATTGGATCATGAAGGCTCTGCCCTCATGAAAGGATTAATCCATTCACAGATTATTGTATTAATGGCTTAAGAGATTAATGAATTATCATAGGAGGGGAAGTAGCATCTTGAAGAAAAAGAGGGACCTGAGTTAGCATGTTACCATGCTCAGCCTAAGGCTGTCGCCAGATGTGACCCCTCAACCTTGGACTTTGCAGCCTCCATCACTGTTAAGAAGTAAGTTCCCTTTCTTTATGAAGTTATTCTCTTACAATCAACAGTAAGCAAACTAATACATCAATGTTTTGGTTTTGATTTTTATTTGTTTGTTTGTTTGTTTTTTTGTAAGCTAGTCTTAGAATTAACTTACTTCTTCAGGGTACTGAGGAATAAAGGAAGGCACTGGAGAAGAAAATGTCCCAAAGTCTACACGCAAGTTGAAAGGATGTGCAAAGAGCTCCTAATTTTGAATTAGAAACTCAGAATTCACTTCTAGGCACCATTTGGAAAAACTACACATCCTCCAGCAAATCACTTAAGCTCCTAAGGCCTCCATTTCCTCAATTCTAAATTCTATAATGTAGGAATAAGAAATTAACTCTGCAAAAAGAAATAAGAAATCTGCTCATGTGATCTAAAAAACTTCCTAACTTAGTATTAATAATGCAAGCAAAGATAACTAGTGGTTAAATAAAACATAAATTTACTCTGTATACAACTCAACATTCTAGAAATAAGACCACATACACTATACATTGAAGATCAAAAAATTAAAATGTCTATACCAACAATAATACCTCTAAAGTAAAAAAGTCATGTATTTGACTTTAATGCTGAGATTTAACTATTTAAATCCTAATGTCTTTACTACATGCATTTACAGTCTTGCCTAAGTCTTATTTAAAATGTAAGACTTGCCAAATTAATTTCTACTTGTTAATGGCTGTTTAAAATCAAAGACAAACCTCTCAGCATTTAGCTTTGGGAAGGGAATGAAAAAAGAAACATAATTCATGTATTTATACATTTGCTATTAGATATTACCCACGTCGGGCAGGAACCAGAATCTGTATATTAAATGGTCCATTAATTTAAAGCCAATCATGTTTTTTACCCTTATTTATATTTATAATTATAAAGGCTGTAATATTTACAACTGTATAATTAATCTTTGTGGTTATTTTAATACAGAGGCTTAATTCTTCCAAGTTTCAAGCCTTCGGGGAAAGTGAAATTATTTGTTGAAAAAAGTAAAAGTGTAATTGTTTCTTATTCCTAGACATGATGTACAAGTTTGATTTACCTTCCTACCTTGATAATGTAATACCACGGAGGAAAGCAAAAGAGAATTCACGGACATAAAGAGCCACCAATCAAGTCTCTACTGCTTGATCTGATCTGGTTCTGAATTAGTTTTGTTTTAACCCCAACATCAAAACTCGTTGCCCCAGTAATTCTAAAATTTAAGACCCTCTCAAAATTCTTAGAGCTAGTCACGGTGCCATGTGCCTGTGGTTCTAGCCACCGAGGAAGGAGGAACACTTGAGACCAGGAGTTTGAGTCCAGCCCGGGCAACATAGCAAGACCCTGTACTTGAAAAAAAATTCCTGAGACATACTGTGAAAACTAGACATCGAGACACCACTTTAACCCCTTGAATCAAAGCATATTTCTGGGATACAAAATGAAAGCGGGAATTCTGCCTTTGGAGACATGCTCACAACTGGCTTATGCTGTGTCTGGGTTTGAATGGGAGTCTTAATTTTTTCTCTTCCCTTGCTGTGCTGGAAAACAGATTCAAAACAAGAAAGAGTGAAAGGCTCTACTTTACATAATCTTTACATCTTGACCAGTCCCTAACTGCAGTAACTCTGTTGTCCAAATAATGCTTTTAATAATTTATATTTATAACAGTGTCTCTTTTTGTTAAAATTAAATTATGAAATTCAGTCTGTTTAGGTAGAATGCAGGCAGCAGATGTCTACACTGCAAAGGTGATTAAATCAGCCTCTTTTGGGGACCTGCAGAAGAATGCCATCTCTTACAGTGGTGCTGTTTGCTGTTAAAGATAGGAAACATTAACTTGGTGGCTTACAAAGCCAATGGTACACCTGTCTTAGAAGCTAAAGGCAAAATCCTAACATCCACTATTGGCGTTGAGAGGCAAAAAGAAAGACAGCAAACTTTACCATTCAGACTTTAACAAAAGTCTTTCTTTAGAGCAAAGAGGAAAAGAAGACTGCTGAAAAAGAATGAACGCTGAATAAACACACTCTTCAAAATACTTTAAATTTTATCCTTACCTAAATTCTCGTTTCAAGGTAGTGACTAATGCTTTCATTTCCATTCATAATCTTGCTGTAGTGGAAATAGCCAGAGCCTTCATCACAGTCTATCCTCTCTGGTCAGTCCATGTGATTCTACTGACATGATAGTGCAGTGTCCTCACAGGGCTGTGAGAGGACACCTGCTTTCTCTATGATGTGGGCTAATGATAGAGGAAGCCCTGGCATGCAGCATGTTCTGCGCCCTCAACAAACCACCTTCCTTTCAGCTAAATGCCAAGGAAGTAAATAAGAAGCACTGTCATCAGCATCTATCTCAGGGTACTCAAAAAGACCTACCAAGGTTTATGGCCCCTCCTAGATTATTTTCCTCTCTTCTGACTTTATTACTCATCTCTTATTATCATTTAATTTACTTCAGGAGTTCAATGGTATACTTATTCATGTGCAGAAATAATCATGTTTTTATATAGAAAAAAGCAGTAAAGTACTTATATATTCTCCAATTCTTATTAAAAAATGCAGAATACAAAAACACAGAGTGCATAACAGGTAAGTCATTTTCCATTACTTATCTATTAAATGTATTAATGACTACTGGCTACACAAATATAAATAATTAAATGGAAAGTTCGTAGAAAGCCTCATGTTTCCATAATCAAACTCTTCGGATTTATTAAAAGACAATCACTATATTTGCAGGCTCTAACAAATCATTTTAAAAGGCTTTTTAAAAAACTTGCTCACAAATATTTTCCTCAACTATTTACCACGGCCCTTGAAGACTCACAGCAATTGCACATCACAATGTTGGTGATAACAGCAACTAATATTTTACTACTTGACCTTCGGAAATAGGCAGTCTTTATTGTCCACATTTTACAATCAAGGAAACTTAGGCCTGAGGAGATTCAGTTACTTGCCCCTCATAACAAAGCTGGCAGAGAAAGGGCCAGTATTCTAACCTGGGCTGTCTAACTTTAAAGCTGGCAGTCTTCAATACTCTGAAGAGTCTTATAGTGGGAAATATGAAAAACTCACGTGTGGCAGAGACAGAAACAATACACTCATGACTAGCCAGCATGGAGAGACGCAAGGGTCAGTTAAATAAGACAGGGATGGACAAGGAAACTGCTCACAGCTAGGGAGTCCTTTGTAAATTACGAGGGTTGGGGTGGGGTCACAGATGAGTAAAGGATGTGAGGAAAGACCAGATTCAGAGGTGAAGAGAGGATTACTGAGCTAAAAGTAACCTGGCTGTCTCTCCATTACCCTAGTAAATTCCCCATGAGCTAGAGGTTTATGACTCTTCCAAATCAAGAGATGGAAATACTTCCTTTGCTCAAGAGCAATGTAAATACTCTTCATGTGAAGAAAAAAATTAGTATTACATGTACATGATCATAGAATCCATCAGTGTTTTTTTTTAAAAAAAATCCTTAAATCCTATTACGGATTGATTCAAGTTTTAGTTATAACTTAAGGGTTTAACTAATAACTTTGGGAGGGAAATTTGGCAGCAATTACAAAATTCAAAATGCACATACCATTTTTTCTGGCATTTCTATAACTAAGAATCTATTATTCAAAAATATTTGCACAAGTTCACATACACACAAAGGATGGTCGGAGCAGCACTGTATATAGTAAGGGAAAATGGTAACAAATTCCTCAAGGTCAATCAGAAAGTTAATAAGTTAAATATATCCATACTGTGGAATGCTATACTTTTTTTTAATTAAAAAAAATTTTTTTTTTTTGTTAAGAAATTGGAGTCTTGCCTTGTCACCCAGGCTAGAGTACAGTGGTATGTATGATCAAAGTTCACTGTAATCTTGAACTCCTGGGCTCAAGCAATCCTCCTACCTCAGCCTTGTGAGTAGCTTAAATTACATACATGAGCCACCACATCTGGCTGATTTTTTGATTTTTTTGTCGAGACAAAGTCTTACTATGTTGCCCAGGCTGGTCTAGAACTCATGGCCTAAAGCAATCTTCCCAAAGTGCTGGGATTATAGGCACAAGCTTCCATACCTGGGCTTAAAACAGTAGTAGAAAAATTCATACTAACAATAAAATATTCATGATATATAAGGGAAAAAAGAAAACTGACAAGCAAATTATTTTTTATTTTAAAAGTTCAAGTATATGTGTGCTCATCTCTGTACAGGTGTGTTCTTAAAGAAAAATGGCTCACAGAATATAAACCACACTGTCAGCAGTGCCTGCCTTGGGAAGGGAGGGTTCTGCTGGAGCTAAAGGAAATATTGGGAATGGGGAACCAACAAAGGCCTGCCCTTGTGTACACTTCATATACATCTATAATTTTCCCAATATGCATTCTCATTTTTTAAATTTCTCTAGGTTTCACACTACTACACTCTGAGATAGTACAGTTTGAATTCTCTCCTATAGAATATATCTGCTAACAATAGTGACCACCAGGAGATTACACTTTTGTTTCACCAACTATCAACACCAGAATGTTCTCTAATAGAAAGGATATGCTTATAATCAAATTATTTCCCTAGGATACTTGCAAAAACTGGTTGCTAAAGCAAGCTCAACTATAGTGAACAGAACCATCCACAGGCAAACAAAAGGAAGGGAGATGTGACATGAGGCCTCCATGAAGTGACTCCAACTGTCAGTCACTGGTAGATATAAAGTGTGTCTATGTTCATGTCCTCAAAGAATAATCTCCAAGCTTCTACTAAGAACAAAACAGAATGAAAGATGACAGAGTGTAACTTTTTGTTTAACAAATATGAGTGCTTATTAGGCCTTAATTACTGTGCTTTGGGAGGCTATCAAGATACTCAGGACACAGTTTCAGCCCTGATGGAACCTACAAGCAAATGAAAATTCAGAGCTATGCAATGAAGATAGCACTGCTGAGTAGATCTGCTTATTTATTTGCAAATATCTGAGAAAGCCTGAACAGACTCATATTACATAAGGTGGCTGGCACACAAAGGCATTGAGAAGCTAAGTTAAGCAGGAAAGGCAAGCATGAATGGAATTCCTGGTCTTGGTTTTCTAAAAACCATGCTCAAACAAACTGAAATGGAAGAGCCAACACCTAAATGTACAACCAGGGAGAAACTATAAAGAGGTACCTACACCTCTGTAATAGGGACCCTAGGCTCCTCCTATGTTTCTGCAGATATACTACTGGGAAGGACACAGAGTCGGAGGTGGAAGAGATCTTAGATGGCATGTGTCAACCCCCATCTGACATGTGAATAAATTCCCTCTACATTTGGCTAAGTTGGCATCTCTGGGCACCTGACAGGGAAGGAAGAGATGAGCCCAGCCTACTCTGGGGACTGGCCCTGGCTGTGGGAGTAAAAGGATCACTGAAATGATCCTCCCTTATACCCCTGTCTGCTCCAGGCAGGAGCCAATGCCATAGTTTCCCCTTATAGTCTGCCGAGTATCAGCTAGCCCAAAGGGAAATCGGGAGAAGAATAAGAACAAGAGAGAAAACAGAGCAAGAGAAGTAAATAGGTGCCAGAAATTCAGGGAAAAGCAAGACAACCTCCAACTCTAATACCATACACCCCTCAACTGGTTTTTGCTGTCTTCTTAACTATGAGTACATATGTGGATACCCAACATGAGGCAAGCTCATTTATCTTTTTTAATTATTACACATGTATACCTCATTAAATTCCCTCAACACTGTTAGAGAAGATTATGAGTATTTTAAATATAATAAATAATAAGTTCCATCCAAAGCCACACAAGTAAAACATAATAGAGACAACAATGGCTTTCAGACCTCCAGATTTAAAGTTCAATGTTCTATCCCTACACCACAATTTATCAACCTTCAATACATCTCCTTTAACAGGAAGCATAAAAGACAAAAACAGATCAAGCTGACTAAGAGAGTAATCTTACTACTGGGTGGTGCTTGTAGCTCAGGTGGTAGGGTGCCAGCCCCATATACCGAGGGTGGTGGGTTCCAGCTCGGCCCCAGCCAAACTGCAACAAAAAAACAGCCGGGAGACAACAACCAAAGCAAATAGACATCCTACCCAATGGGAAAGGATATTTGCATATTTTGAATCAGACAAAGGCTTGATATCCAGGATCTATAGAGAACTCAAATTAATCCACATGAAGAAAGCCAACAATCCCATACATCAATGGGCAAGAGACATGAATAGAACCTTCTCTAAAGAAGACAGACGAATG
>CAUYRH010035907.1:0-23891 GCA_963574655.1 Perodicticus potto
AAATATCATGAATGTTACATTAATCAGGTGGATAAAAATATCTCCGATTGTATGGGAAGCCCGCACACTGTACTCCAAGCTTGAATCATTGTACACAGTTATGACTCAATAAAAAATAATTAAAAAAAAAAAAAAAAACAATTGTAAAATGTGATTACATAGTGTCACTATGAGTGACTTGTGTAGTTTTCTTTATGGTGGTTGCATTGGGAGTAAGACATACAACACTGAATCACTGGGAGTTGCAGATATGGCTGAAGAGCAAGGCTTGTAATGTCAACCTGCTGCCCACAGGTTGCACAGAAGCCTCATTTCAAACATCAGTGTTTATTTCTACATCAATACCATCCTTACAACGGTAGTGGTATCTATCATTTATTCACATATTATATATATTTACATATATATGAATTTTACTTCTCCTAATTCCAAAAATATGAGTATCATTTGTCCAGCTCCATGTGAATTTGTACTCTATTCCATCGCTTAAGAACTAAAACATTGAAATCATTTTACTAGAAATATGACTGAAAATCCTAAGAAAATAGACCAAAAATATTCCTGAGAGACATATCCCAGGCTATTCACAAATTATTTTCACATTCAACTGAAAAGTTTATTTTATTCAGTTTCCTTTTCTAGAAAACTGGGATGGTAATACCCAACTCCCAGGTTTGTTTTGAGAACTAAATTATTTTATGTATTAAATGACAACAATAAAGTTTCTTAGAGATGGAATGGATGTGACTATTCTCATTTATGCTTGAACATAATTACGAATTACTACATATTGTGGACCTTCAAGGGTGTTTGGAAACACTGCATATGGAAAATGCTAAATTCATATATGCCAGCGGCTCTTTATTTAATAAAGCAATTTGAGCCATCACAGTGTTTTCCATTAAGTGAAACAAATCAGTTTAGCTCCATTGTCTGAATCGATCAATAACAATTTTTTGACTACTTGTATGTTCAAGGCACAGCAGTGAAGATGTAAAGAAGTACGTAAGTGCTTGGTGGTGTCCTGAGAGAGGAAGAAAATGTTTGTAAATGTTACCTAGCAGCACAACACGGGAAAGGGTTAATGTTACTAAAGACACACCATGGTTGGAATAAATATTAAGGAGTCAGTATTATAAACAACACAACATGGCAACGGACAAATTCTGGAGTTCAGGGGAGTTCAGAGGAGAGAGAGGAAGAGATCCCAGGGAAATACGAAATTTTCAGGTGGCTTTTGAATAATATATAGTTAAGCTTAGCTGGGTGTGAAGAACATCTCCAGTTTTGGGGTGTGTCGGGGATCACAGGAACCACAGGTCACAGGTACGTAATGATGAGGGGAAGGTGAGTGGAGCAGCTCAGGTGGTCTGTGTGTTCCTCAAGGTACTGAAGAGGCCTAATTGTGTAAAAAGAAGACTAACGGGAGGTTTCGAGAAGAAAAGAATTGACTACAATGCACAGACTGTGTCGGACATGCCACAATTAAAGAGCCTGTCAGTTCATGATCAATTCATGATCCTCATAAATATACATTTCACATGGTTTAACTATAATTATACTTCAGTTATTTTTAATAAGAGCATTCAACAAATAAATATATAAAATAAATATATAATAGTTACAAAGAACTTATTTACATTCATCGCGTGCATCTTGTCAATTTACTCAATAATTTGTATTACACACAATGATGAGGAGAGGATGCTAATAAATAGCATTTTAATTAGTGACTTGATTTCACATAGTAACAACTATTCTCTATTGATTTATTAAATGACATAGCTTAAAATCAAATGATAATTTTTCACATTTTAATTTACTTTTAATGATAAATTATATTAATTGAAATGTCCAGCCATTAACACTAAGCACATTATTTTTAGTGAAAATATTAATAGATGATTTTAACACTCTGATTTTCCTAAACAATGTGCTTTAAAACTGAATCTGATATAAAGTTTACAGTGATGCATCTTGAGAAAATTAATAGTAAGATTAAGGCAGCTAGAAGACTAGAGGACATTTGAAATAACCCGGCCAACTGCGCTCGGTAGAATCTAGTAACTGCAACCAGTTCCTAGCAGCACTGGTTTCTGATGTGACGCAGTCAGCCCACTTCACCTGCTTGTCATGTGCAGAACCCGGAGCTATTCGTCTTGGTTTCCCCTGGGCCTCTGTCCTCTTACTCATAACCACGATTGTCTTGTGAAATTTTCTCTAGAAGACATACAAAACCTTTCTGGAAAGACTAATTCTGCCCCTAGGGCTAAGCTTCCCAAAGAGGGCGGGCTAAGCTATGATGGGGGGCAAACACTGGGACGAAGGGGGTACAGGGTGAATAGCCCAAGGTGAGCCCTTCAGGGGCCAGAGACACTGAAGTACTCAGGGGAGGGATGACCAGGTAAAGCTGTGTGCGTGAGCCCAAGAAGGAAAGGAAAGAAGATACTACAATGGTGGATACGTGTCATTTTTTATGTTTGTCCAAGCGCATAAAATTTCTGCCGAAAGCGAACTGTGGACTTTGGGTAATAAGTATGCGCAGATGCAGGCTCATCAGTTGTAACAACAGACCCCTGTAGTGGGGATCGTAAAGCCTCCCTGTAGCGGGAGGCTCATGCAGGTGCCAAGGGAGGAAGCTACGGGGAAATATCTGTCCCTTCCTTTAAAAATAATGACTTCAAAAACTAATCATGAGATTAGGCCCTTTTTGAATCTATTGGACAATGTGACTTCAATGACAAGTCTATTGGGGGATAAAGTGAACTCTAAGTTAATGCCAAGGTTGTTTATCTCAAATCTGCAATAGATATTAGGCACATTTTTATTTTTGCCAGACTGTCACATTAAATTGGCAGTCCCATGAGAGCAGGGCCAGGTCTGCACTGTCGGTTACCACATAGCCGGGCTCAGCTTGGTGCACGATAGGCATTAAGTTTGACAAATAGGTGATTAATACGTGAAAGAAAAGCCACGGTCTTTAGAGGCTGAACCACAGCCAATGCAAACAAAAACTCAAAATACTGTGATTTATAAAACATGATATTCATTGTGAACAGAGAAGATGCATTTGATAAAATAAGTGTATGGAAAAACATCATTGTGAATGTTTTAGGGGATTGAAAGACATGATGTGTCACTGGGGATGCAGGACCTGGTGCAGACGTGAAATTTCTGTCACGGAGCGAGCTTTTCTGATCATGCAGAAACTGTCTTTAGAGAATAGTCAATAAACAAAGCACCAATTTATTAACTCCACCTTTTAAAACTTTGCCCTTTCAGGTAATAATTGCTCCTCAGTTACCTAATTTGCATACTAATTTTCCTAATGAGGTGTTAATTGCGTGGTCTAAATGACACTATTAGAGGCTAACTGAATTAATGGGTGTCCAGACACATACTCACACAAACGGAGGAGAAGTCATTTTTTTAGCATTACCATTTTCCCTCCAGGTTTATAATGGCACATTTCACAGCAGGACTCCATTCACTCCCAGGTTCAGGTTCTTTCACCGTCTGATTTCTTCTTGCCTCACCTACTTAATAAAACAAAGTAAAAGAACCACCTACGGCCCCAGTGTTCAGTCCATTTTCTACTATTATACATCATCGCACTTTTCAGTAAGGGAAGGGCAAGGCACTTCTTGGAGGACGAGATCCCAAGCTTGACAGCCTGACCTTGTTCCATGTGGAATAGTAAACACTGGAGTCTCCAGAGGTGAGAGGGCAGTGAAGGTGAAAAAATACCTCCTGGGTGTGACGTATCCTCCTCAGGGGTGTGCACAGTAAAAGCCTGGGCTTCTCCACTTTGCAACATATCCACATAACAAAGTGGCACTTGTACCCCACAATCGATTAAATAAACAAATAAGTGCACTAACAAGAGGGGGTGTTGACTAGTTGTTACTAGACTTGAGTTCTGCTTGTTCAGGAAATAAAAAGTTCTCCCTCAGGAACCAACCGCACATGGAGAGTAAGGATGCGTAACGCTTCTCCACTAAAATCAGAGCACCAAACACCCTGTGATCAAACACTTGACCAGCTCCCCATTGCTTTCACGATGAGGCTGAAGTTCCTGTAGCACATTGAGGTCCAGAGGCCAGACACCACCCCTCCTCCCGGCTTCCGTCTCTCGCTCATTCCCACACTCACCATCTCAAACAACGTTCATCCAAGAATCAAGTTCCTTCCTCCCAAATGCTGTTCCCTCTGCCTAAAATGCTGCCTCCTCTATCTCAACTACTCCCAACCCTCAGTTCCACCCGCTTATTCCTCAGAAAGCTCTTTCTGTGTCTCATCTTCTAGACCATCTCCCTGACAATTCCCACCCCCGAAGAACAGATTAATTTCCCACACATCTCTTCTGAAGCCTTTAGCCACACGCACAATTCTACATTGATTTGTGTGATTGTTTGACTAACTTCTCCTAGTTAGACCATGTGGTCTCACAAACGACAGCATAAGTTTCTTAAGGGTAAAAACCAACAAACAAACAAACAAAACAAAAAACCTCTGCATACCCAACAACCCAACAGAGGTCCAGACTCAGTGAATACACTCTCCATGGGGCTGTGAAGAGAACAAATGCCTTTGAGTTGCCTCAATCTGTAGGAGTAAAAGGGTAGTAGTCACATGGCCTTTTTTATGGTGGTGGTTGTTCTGCATGTGGCAAATAACCAGAGCAGAATGTTCATTTTTCACAGCATTGAGAGGTGCTTATTTATCCCCAATTTGTAGATAACAAAACTGAGGCATTAAAAGATTGCCATTGCCTGCGGAGCTTAAAAAGCCTCCTATACTATTTTATCCAATTCTTACCATGTTATACTCTGTAGACTTTAAGGCAAAATGAAAAATCAGGAAATGAAGTGTTTTAACAGAATCGACATAACTAGTAAAGGATGGAGTTAGAGATTGCACAGACTCATCTAATCACCTGCATTCCTATGAAATGGTTTTCTATTTTAAAGTTGATATAAAAATACTAGTTTCTTAGAGCCATTGTTACTATTTTCTGATTTTAGTAATTCTAGAAATTTTGAAGGCATCGAGAAAATTTAAAAAATTATTTAGTAAAGTTTTAATGAGTATTTTATAGACTAATATTCAGACATAATATCTATCACTGATATTGAGAGCCAGAGGATAAAACACCTCTGGAACTGGTTTATTGAGTGTGTACCTCTTCATTGTACCAGGGCTGCAGAGAAACAGGCAGCCCCAGCTTTGAAGCCTGGTGTCTTAGCATATTTGTGTTGCTACAACAAAATATCATAGACTGAGTGGCTTATAAAAAACAGAAATTTATTTCTCACAGTTTAGGAGGCTGGCAAGTCCAAGATTAAGATGCTGGTAGGTTTAGGGTTTGCCAAACAACTGTTTCCTGGTTCATCGCCGACATTTTCCAATTGTGTCTTCATGTGGGGAAAGAGCAAGACAGGGCTCTGGGCTGTGTTGTTTATGGGGGTGCTAATCCTATTCATAAGGGCCCCACCCTGGTGGTCTAATCACTTTCTAAGGGCTCCATCTCATAATACCATCATGTTGGGGGGTGGGTTTCAACATATGCAACTGGAGAGGCCTAACATTTGGATCAGAGCACCTGGGTCCACAACTCATGAGATGTCTACATTGGGCAGAATAATCTAAAATTAAGCTACATTCTTCTCACCCAAAAGAAGTGTATAGTATGCTTCTTAACTCTCAGGAGTTGTGTAAAAATGGAGGGAAACACAGGTAGTTATAAAATCTAGCATAGTGCCTAATGCTCAGTAGAAATTCTTAAAATTGTTACTCATTGTTAAAAAAAAAAAGAATAGGCAAAACAGAAGTATGCATTATCTTTGAAAAAGTATATTTATAAAAATGAAGTATAAACATGATCTTGAAGATATAATGCATAATGTATTTAAGATAAAATTGCACCTAAAATCCATTTCTAAATTAATTTTCCAATGGTAAAAAAAAATTTCAGTCAAAAAATGGGGTTATCCTATTGTCAGTTATTGAATTTATCTTCCAATGCACACCTTTTGCCATACTTGTTGAAAATTACAGTATTTTTCCCCCAGAAAACTCATTCCTTTCCAAAATTAGTGAAGACATATATTATCATTCAGGTATGACAAGTTTAATTTTTTACAAGGATTATTTTCCCCAATTAATATTGGTCAATGAGGTTTTCCTGCTTTACTACAGAAGAAATACACCTAGGTAACAAATTGAAGGAATGAGAGAAACTCTTGGATTGAAACCTTTAGATTTTCTCTATTCCAATGGGTCTTTAAAGGGTCAGACATGAACTAACCCCCTCTGAGCGCAGGCACACCGCAGGCAGCTGTCTATCAGGTGACAATGAGGTTATACTGTCCGGCTGTTCTCCTCTGAGCCCAGAGGACTTGTCCTTCTGTGGAAAAATAAACAGCAGGGAAATTCAGCTCAGATATAAAGGCAAACTCTTCTCCCAGGAGCTGATGGGGACAGGCAAGTGGCCTTTTTCTCCCTGAAAGTTAAACAGGGAATTGTGCACTCCCCCCTGGTGGTGTGGGCTCCTATGGATGCTGGATACACAAGAAGGCTTATAGCCAGTCCCCTTGGTTGCAAGAGAGATGCCGGAGACACCCTGGCTCTCTGCACCGGCGTGGTGCAGGGCTTGGCGTCCTATGTTGCACGTAGCGGAGTTTTGGTAAGCATTATACCCACGCATTAGAGAGATGCAGAAGCAGCGAAGCGGGGCAGAATAGAAAGGATACCTTGCTGCAAACTCTGCAAGCCACGTGCTCCCACTGTGGCCCAGAGAGCACACCCTGCCTCTTCCTGCATGCTGCCTGTGCCACCAACCACAAAGTCATGGCTAAACCTTGGAGTTTCAGGCTCTGGTTGTTCTGTCCAAGGGTGGGAGTAGATAGAAGAGAAGATCCTGAAGGGGAAAACAGTGAGTTCATGGCAGCCTCTCAGAACTAGGAGTCAAGGGAAAACAGGAGCGAGGACACTGGTGTCCCACACCTGCAGCAGAACTTGGGGGAGCAGTGAGTCCCTCAGGAGGTGATCCTGGAGGACCAACCTCAGAGCTGCTGACTTTGCCACCCGACTGAGCAGACACGAGGTGATGGGCAGCTACAAACCCACAGGACAACGTGCGGGACACCTTTCTGCCCACCTAATAGAACTTCCCTATGCCACGGCTTTGCCGCCCTTGGTCTTTACTTCCTTTTCTCTCTAATTCTCATTCTTCAGAATAACTTTTCTTGGTCACCACTACACTTATTCTTCTTCGTAAAATTTTTTAATTAAAATTTGATATATTTAATGTGCACATCAAGATGCTTTGATATACATAAACATAGGGAACTAATTAGTACAGTCAGGTTAATTAAAGTGCCCATCTCCCCCCAGTTACCGTGTGTGTGGTGTGTGTGTGGGTGAGGAACTTAAGATCTATTCTTTCTATAAATTTCAAGACTAGAATACATTATTATTAACTGTAGTCTTCATGCCGTACATTTGCATCCTACCTAATCAAAACTTTGTCCTCCTGGACCAGCATTTCCCTACCCACCCTCTGCTCCCATCCCCTGACGCTGGTGAGCACCGTTCCACGTTATGTCTCTATGAATTTGACTTTTTCAGATCCTGCATATTGTGAGATTGTGCAGTATTTTTCTTTCTGCATGTAGCTCATTTCACTAAGCACTATGTCCTCCAGTTTCATCCTGTCGCCACAAATGTTTTTCTATTTTTTAAGGCTTAGTCATGTTATATATGTGTATTATCAGTTCCTTTTTCCATTTCTCCATTGATGGACACATAAGCTGTTCCCATGTCTTAACTATTATAAATAACACTGCAATTAATATGGGTGTGTGGATTACGTCTTTGGGATACTGATTTCCTGTGCTCTTGAACCTTCTATTCTGCCATGATCGAAGCCCAACCTTCTCCAGGTGTCTGTTCCCCGAGTTTTTATACACACCATTATTGATATAAGCCTGGCTATTAACACTGCCTGAGGGTGAGCTTCCTCTGAACCATGCAGACAAAAATACACCATGACAATAACAAACGCCACTCAGCAAGACACCACCACATGTTGATATGAGCACAGCTGGGAGACGCTGATACACCAGGGTGATGAAACCCTCCTGAGCTCTCTGTGCAGCGCTGCCAACGTAAGGGCGCAATGGCAAGTTTGGGAACTTCATTGTTAGACCTTGCATAATGACAGCTCTGTTGGTCATTCCAGAAAAAGAGTTCCAAAACTACTTTGGAAGGTACACTACATGCTGGTGTGGGTTCACAGCTTCCCAAGGGGACTATTTGAAAGGTGCCCATAGTGATATTCAGCGGTGAAGTATGTAGCACTTTTTCTAGGATGAGTTCATATTTCTAATTTTCAATCTTCAGCTGGCTCACAGATATTTAATAATTTAAATAAGATTCTACTTTGCAATCTTTTCAGTTTATTAATTGAAGTAAGTGCAAGTATTATTTATTTATTTATTTATTTATTTATTTATTTATTTATTGAGACAGAGCCTCAAGCTGTCACCCTGGGTCCAGTGCCATGGCATCACAACTCACAGCAACTTCCAACTCCTGGGCTCAAGTGATTCTCATGCCTCAGCCTCCCAAGTAGCTGGGACTACAGGCGCCCACCACAGCGCCCAGCTATTTTTTGGTAAGTGCAAGTATTACAATTGTCTATATGTATATAGAGTCACTTTAAATGGAGTGAGAAATACAAAGGTATGTTGTTACAGACGTAATTCAGACTGAGACCATGACTATATTAGAAAGTAATTCATTTTCTATTCTTTCCCCTGAGATATCATGGTGACTTCTAAAACACTGGTATTTTCAAGTGTCTGTTAGATTTAAGAATTTTTGTTTTTATAATTATAGTAATAGGCATACTTTTAAAACAGCTATCATTTAAAAATATCTTAATTTATTTTATTTAATTCTCTATAAATCTGATTCTGGCTTTTAAAATGGCAAGGATAATCATATAAGGCAAGTAACATTTTGTAAAATTGATTCATTTTGGAGAACATTACAAACTAATGCGTATAGATGGTGCTGCTGCAGACAACCTTTATGCTAATGCCGCTGGTGCTCTTTGGGGGGTAAAATTAGAAAGAACTAAATAGCCACTTGAGAATGAACTTTCCAGGATCAGAAGAAAAGGTCTCTGATTAATTATA
This sequence comes from Perodicticus potto, assembly GCA_963574655.1. NCBI lineage: Eukaryota > Metazoa > Chordata > Mammalia > Primates > Lorisidae > Perodicticus > Perodicticus potto. Next base: position 9,204 of record CAUYRH010035907.1, read on the forward strand.
GTGAGTATTTGTTTCACAGACTTCCAGAGTTTTCAGCCACTGCAAGTTTTTTGAGAATATGTAAAAACAGTACTGTTGTCAGAAAGTAAGATATTAAGAAATGAAAAGAAATGTGGGTAGTTCCAACAGGTATTTGGTCATTATGATTAAAAATAATTTAAAATGATTCTTTTAGACTTTTCCTACTTATATGTGATTGGGCAGCCCACTGTATACTTTCTTATATCTCAATGAAATAATTAAAGCTTCAGTAGTATCCATACTAAAGTAAAAATTACTATCTTTTATATATATTGTAACTTAAGTCCAAATAAACCCCAAATATTCAAGAAAAAAGCCAGTTAAATTAATTCTTCTAAGCACAGAAGTTCAAAGCATTTCCAGAAGACAGAGCAATGCTTATTGAGGTTTAAAAAATGCAGAAAGTGTTAGTTTTAAACCACTCAGTATATATAAAATTCCTGGACTTCTTATTTTTTCCTCTCGCTTTCCTTGCAGCTAAGGGAACATTTATGCTTTTTGTGCGCTGTGTAGAAAGCATACCCGCGTGTGAAGCCAACAGCTCTGCGGACAATGGTGAACTTGGACGAGCCTGGAGATTCATGGTGGACACTGAGGCTACTAACCCAGGAAGGTAAATTATGCTATGTCACAATGTGCAGGGCCTGGATGGGTATTATTTGTGTCTCCATTTGATTCTCCTCTGTTGTACCTTAGAGACTTTTCTCCGGTGCTTCTCATTGACCCAGAGTTATTGCAGAGTAAAAGAAAATCTTTTGTGTTTGCATCTGTTACTGTTCCCAGCATTATCCGCGAGGTAATGATGAAATATCTCCTTCCACTCACTGGGCAGTGCGTCGCCATAGCAACAGATCATTATATAAAGTTCATCAATTCAGATGGTCATTATCCCAAAGCAGCAGACAGCTAACATGTTACCAAAGTTTTTCTCCCTTAACTTGTAGATGAGAAAATGAATCAAATTGGTCTTGGCATTGGGAGCTCAGCATTACAGCAAAGGGGAATTCAAGGAAGAAAACAGGTCTTCCTGACTAGTAGATAACTGAAAAGGAGATTTTAATTAACTCAGTTGTTAGATTTGACGAATGACTTAGTTTTTCCAGTGTAAGCCAGTTTAAACTTTCCTCATCTTAAATTACATGCAACATTCTTTAACCACAATGTATTATTTTCAACCACACATTCTGTGCATACATGTTCCAGAGAGTTCCAGGCTACAGGGACATACCTGTCTTGGTCTCTCTCATCAGTGGCTTCCAGAGCAGAGCTGGGTACACAGCAGGCGCGCAAGCAGAGCACATGGCTCAGCGTGTGGATCCTGGGCTCAAGTTAGAGCCCAGCTGGAACACTCAGGGCGCATGTGGTCATAGCAGGTTGCTCATATCTCAGCGTCTCCTTCTCCCTGGTGTCCAGCTCCCAGGGCTGGGGCCACTGTGTGGGGTTGTCTGTGTGTCTGCTTGGATGCTGCCCGGCTCTCAGAGCTCATTGCAGACGAATTTGCTATTTTCATTCTCTTGCAACTGTTTAGCTTTTAGACAACAAATTCTACTTTTGTCCAGAATCAGCAAGCTCCCTGGCTGTGTCAGTATTTGCCACGTGTAAGCCAGGAGGGAAATATTTCGTTTGCAGCAGCCCTTATTGCCTCACTGGAAAACAAAATAAAGTACCTTTTTAAGTACTCTAAATCATAAGTTGATAGCCTAAAAGAAATTTGCCACTACATTTCCTGTGAATATAAATGAAATTATATTTAAAACAAGAGTGCAAACAATACAGTCCTCTGAGTATTCTTTCCAAACTCTCATCTAGCCCCATGGGCTTACGGGTAACTCCAGACTGAAAGTCCTTCTGTTAAGGAGACGATTGAAGGTTCTGAAGGAGAATTACTAGCCTCAGGATTTATTGCTTCTAAATTACAAAGCAACTATCCAATTGGTAACACTGGCAGCCCTTCTCTGACAGTCACCAGGCAGGAATCCAGAGTCTAAATTACCTGCTCACCCACAATGGTGATATTTACACTGTGACTGGTCCCAGACATAAGTGTGGGCTGGGATGGTGGAGAAACATCTGTGCAAAGCACTTTTACACATCATTAACGTAAAAGACAAAAAGAGAGGCATACTGGATGGAATAAGAAAGCTAATTTGTCATTTTTTTCCGAGTTGCTATATTATACCAATTATGAACTTGAAATTATGATGTCCCAAGCTGTCTGGTAGCTAGTTTTTTCATGCTTTCCTCACGGGTGACCTCATCCATTCTTACGGCTCCAAGGCAGTCTGGGGTCTTTAAGGCTGACCTAACCCTTTCTTTCTGGCTTCAGAGAAGGATTTCCAAACAGCTCTCAGACTGCTCCCATGCACCTGGAACTCAGTATGTGCAAAACAGAACTCAGGTTCTTCCCTTTGGACCAAATCTGTCCATGGACCTAAATCTCAAGTACATGTGTTAAGAGGAAATATTCCATCTGACCGTCCTACTTCTCAACTCCACCTCCTCGTCCCTGTACCCACAAGCCAGCTGATTTAAATGTCTCCCCCTGTCCGGATCCCTGTGCTGCTCTCTACTGACGTGCTCTGCACAGCCTTTGCTCTCCCCAGCAGGCATCTGTCTCGCCAGCTCCCAGACTCTGCCCAGGGCCCTCTGACCTCCCACATCTGGCTCATGGAAGGCTCTGCTTCCTGGCATGAAGGTAGTACACTGGGCAAACCCCAGGATAAACATCCCCTTCTTCATCTGGCGTGAGCTTTCCGTGGTGCTACGTGATGAATGTTACCCTCGTCCTTGACTTTTATTTTCCCAGAAGAAAGCAGGACGTCGATCAGTCTATTGAACGAACACAGAGATGTCAGGATTCTAAAAGCTTGCTTCAGAAGTCAGTCTGTAAGTGCAGGGTTGACATTTGCCTTTCACTTTCCTGGGTTATCACTAAGGAATGGCAGAATAATCACATTAAAACTTCTCTCACTTCTTTTGACAACTTGAGGTGACCAGAGCACACAGGTCACCCCTAAATGTCCATCCCCCCTTGCTGCCCACTCCACTGAAAGCTGCCCTAGAGGTGAGAAACTGAACGAGGCAAGCTGGGGGCGGGGGTCTGAGAAGGGAGATGAGGCTGGGGGGAGCCCTGGGCACAGCAGAGGGCTTCACACACTCTGTGACTGGGGGGCCACACGGGGAGACCCAGGATGGACTGCCCAGGTCCAGCCCCTGAGACGGGGATTCAGGAGGTCTGCCTGCATCTGGGGACCAACATCATTAACTGGATTCTATGCAGGTCTAGGATGACAGGCTGTCAGTTTTAGTCCACATCATCAAGGTACCAATATTGAGATCAATGATGGACGAGCTTTGAGTCCTGGTGACAGCTACTTAACTTGCTTTGTCCCCTATGCAAACTAGTGCCTGAAGCGTGGGAAGCACTCTCTGTGCCTGCCTCATCCTTAGGACCTGGTGAGGAAGAGGAGGAAGATGCTGAGGTAAGGGCCTCCCCCATGCCAGGAGCACTCCTTCCCTTGTGTTGAAAGCGAGGGTCATAACAGGTCAGAAGCTGAAGCAGACATGGAAGACCTTCTGGCTGGACACACATTAGACGCACTTGAGGGCTATAAAATATTATCAATACCTGGGTCCTGCCTTTGGGTTCAGGGACCTGATTTAATTAGTCACAGTACAGGGTGGGTGCTGGTGTTTTTTGGAAAGCTCTTGAGATGAATGTAATGTGAATGTCCTAACTGAGAAATGTTAATATCTAAAGCATGAGAAAATAATAAGAGAATTACAGGTGATATCAAACTAACGATTGCATAATTCATCTGAATTTCTTCATGATCTGATTCAGTCCTGGGTGGTAAGCCAGATCCTTGAGGAGGTTCTAACATTCAGGGGGAAGGTGGCAGACGTGTTATACAGGACTGGGCCTTCCGGGCGAGGCTCTAACATTCAGGGGGAAGGTGGCCGATGTGTTGTACAGGACTGGGCCCTCCCGGCGAGGTTCTAACATTCAGGGGAAGCTGGCAGACGTGTTATGCGGGACTAGACCTTCCTGACCGGCCGCAAGGACCGACTTGGCCGGCGGCCTCCAGTGGTTAATGCCTCAGGGTCAACTTCAGCTTTCTGACGGAGGTAGAATCCTCTTCTTCTCAGTGAAACCACAGCAGGGCAAGGTGGTGGGTCAAGATCCTCCCCATTTTTATTCCATTTCTCCAACGGAAACACTGCAATTGAAGGTCCAAGTTGTAGACCTGTTTGACGGTTCTGAATCAGGGGCTGAGAGCTCCACCTGCCCAGTCCTGGGCACACCCCTGGATTTCTTTTTTTTTTTTGAGACAGAGCCTCAAGCTGTCACCCTGGATAGAGTGCTGTGGCATCACAGCTCACAGCAACCTCCAAATCCAGGGCTCAAGCGAGTCTCTTGCCCCTGCCTCCCAAGTAGCTGGGACTACAGGTGCCCGCCACAACGCCCGGCCATTTTTTTTTTTTTTTTTTTGGTTGCAGCCGGCATTGTTGTTTGGTGGGCCTGGGCTGGATTCGAACCCGCCAGCTCAGGTGTGCGTGGCTGGCGCCTTAGCCTGCTGAGCCACAGGCGCCGAGCCAACACCCCTGGATTTCAGAAGAGAATTGTGTATGGTAAAGATGAGGAAACCTGAGTTACATGCAGGAACATGGGTAGAAACAATGTGAGTGTAAGGGATAAAGTCGCGGGTCACAGCACACATGGGCCGTGTTCTGCACAGGCACACACACCTGAACCCACACACACAATCACCAGATACGAAGTTTCCTTGTGCTGATAACAAAATGAAGGGCAGAGGCAGGTAAGGGACGTGGCTAAGATTCAAAGCAGAGCTCTTTGGGGGTGCTCTGGCGTTCTTTGGGGGTGCCTTAAGTTCTGTTTGACAGGGGCCCCTCTAACCAAGGTTTGAATGTTGATCAGATCAGGGGGTCAGACAAGAGACCCCCTGAATGGAATGAGGAAGTAGTTTTGGTGTCTACTTAGTAAAGGAAACAGGAAGAGACAGAAAAAGGAGGGGTGGGAGGGAGAAGCTGCCAGGGAGACAGCAGAAAGTGGCCGCTTCTCAATGCACCCCTTTCCTGAGGCCACTGAACCTTTAACAATAGCTTCCAAACTCACCAGATGCTTGCTGGGACTTATGTTTTATTTTTATTTTTTTTTCCTTATTTTTTATTGTTTCAGGTTAATTTGAGGATACAAAGAATTAGGTTACAATGTTTGCATTTTTTAGGTAGAGTCTCTCTTATAATTGTGACTTTTTAGATGGAAACAGAAGACAGAGGACAGAGAGCTGGGGGGGCCAGTGCCTAGAGATGGGGCGAGAGCAAGTGGCGACCAGCCACAGGGCACACAGATGGTCCTTTGGTTCCTGCAGTGTCCTGGGACTGAGGACAAAGCTCAGACACTGCAGCACAGAATCTGTCCTAGGGTCATGAAAGAAGATGTCAAGGCCAGGCCTCCAAAACTGGGTGGGAGGTCAGAGCTGAGCCAGGACAAAGGAGAGCCAGCCCCGAGGCTGGGCCCTCATGTCCCCTGATGCTCTGTGCTTGAGGCCAGAAAGGTCCCAGAGGAGTAAATTAAGACCTCAACTGTGAGAGTCAGAAGGTCCCCAAGACAAGCTGCCAGGTGAATCAACACAGCTCAGCAATTTCATGAAGCCTAAGACAAATGGCTGTCGGAGAGACAGGAACGCTGCTCAGAGCCATTACAAAATACTAACACTATGTAATCAATATGATTTCTAACTGAAGGAAAAATGATGGTTTAACTCAAATAGCAGAAGCTCATTATGAAGATTGCCTTTTAAAGACCCAATTTACCAAGGACAAGCGAAGCCCTCTGTGGTTGAAAGTATTTTTCACTTTGAACCAATGTTCTTTTGCTATGGATAAGGTCAGATTTTTAAAATTAATTAAATGCTGATGTCGATTCTCTCAATGAAATTCTAAATCCCACTAATTAAGCTTAGAGAACACTTACATTACTTAGGGTCAGATTTTTACTCCACAAATTCCAGAAAGATATTTAGGCATTCAAATAATTAACTGCTGGAGCTTTTATTTTTGGCAAAAATACACACAAAAATGCTGTCTATAAAACCCTTTAAACTAACTTGTGACAAAAAATCAAAATCAAAATAAATAATTTGTGACAATTAAAACCAACTTCTACTGGATTCAAACCAATATCCCTTTATGTATCATTTGTTAATTTTAGCCAGCGCTTAATATTTTATCCTGACAAGGTAGTAATGTTTACACATTCCAGCTCATGAAAGAGATCTACTTTCCTACCCAAATTCCCTTTTTCTCTCTCTTAACTCGGTTTTAATTCTAAAAATGTTGCATATTTAATTGGTTTTATTATATTCTTCTGGAACTCGGGATGTGGACTAAAAGCAAAGAATTGGAACTATAATCTGAACATCTTTTAAATCTCAACATGTTAATTTTATGTTAGGTTCAGACATCAACAATGTGGTCTGAATGCACTTAAACATCTCGTGTTTTTATATTTGGGTTTAGCTAAAATAATGCCAGTGAGGATGGCAAAGCTAGACCATAAGTGGATGAACAAATAGCAGCTTTCTATCCATGCTAACTAGTCAGCAATTACTTAGCACTTACTAAGGTAGGCAAACATGAAAGCATTTTAAAAAACTATTTCTTTTCTTGATTTTGACTTTTATCTGGTCTTCAAGCATACGTTCCTTCGTAAGTATAATTTCGTACATTCTTGTCTTGGCTAGTTGGTAAAGACTGCGTTGATCCCTTATAAAGGCCTCATTAGAAAAGATCGCTCCCTTATCCTCTCTGAGAAGGTACTTTCTCGTCTGAAGGGCAAGTCAGAGAGAATCTTGTAAGAGCAATGCTTGTCCTCACACAGCTGCTCTTAGAGACATTAGCACAGCCCACTTTAAGCATTATTCCAATCTATTATTAATGTTTACGACAATTACAGTGTTACCTATTAAGATTCTTTGCAAAAGGAGAAGTATATTTTGCCTAATTACATATTTCAAAAAAGGAATGAAAATATTTTCAACCGACATAAAAATGGTCTGGTTATGATCTCATTATGGAAGTATTCTGCTGTTATTTTTTTGCACTAACGAGGAAGGAAGGAGAGGAAAAAAGAAAGATAGCAATGAAATAAATTTTTACGCTAATCTATACATTCAAATGGTAAGTATTGTTTTCCACTTGCCCAGGAAATGTTTTGTTCAAGATTTGGCTTCTGTTACCCACTCCTCACCTATAAAGCTGTTTTTCCAAATTCCAGCTTACTACAGGCATCCTGGTGGAAAGGAGGCTGGACATGTACCGAGTAATAGATGGTGATGTGTAGAAAGCCCATTTACCCTAATGGATTCTACACGGAGGTAAAACATGAACAGTTGCATGTCACTTTTTTATTTCCAGGGCTGTCAAATCTCTTTATCTTATTATTTAAAGGAACCCACAAGACCCATATTTTCTGTGAAGGTTTATTTAAAAAAGAAGTGACATCTGATACCAAAACCAGGAAAGGCCATCCAAAGAAAAGAAAACTATAGACAAATATCTCTTTTGAATATAGACCCCCTAAAACCCTTAACAAAATAATAGCAAACTAAATACAGCAAAATACAAAAACAATCACACACCATGGCCAAGTGGTATTTTTACCAGGAATACAGGGTGGGTTTAACATCAAAATTAATTAATGCAATATACTATATCAATAGAAATAAGGGCAAAAGAAACATAATCATTTACCTATTGATACAGAAAAATTATTTGGCAAAACCTAATATCTTTTCATGATAAAAGCTCCCTTCAGAGAATAGAAGAGAGATTCCTAAATCTGATAACTAATATCTATAAAAAATATGGTATCAGCTTTAATTGTGAAAGACTAAATGCTTTCTTCCTATGATCAGGAAAAAAGTAAGGATGTTAATATTCATTGCTTCTATGCAGCATTGTACTGGAGATTTCAGCAGTGAAATTAGGTAAGAAAATAAAATAAAAGGTACCCTGATTATAAAGGAAAAAGTAAAGCTACCTTTATTTGGAGATGACAGGATTCAGGACTCTGTATACACACAAAAAATCTTAACAAGTCCACTAAAAATGTATTAGAATTAATAAAAGGGTTCATCATGGTTTCAGGATGCAAGATCAGTTTTACACAACAAAAGTACATTTCACTTCCTGACAATCCAGAGAATATAATTAAAAACTAAATGGATGATCAGGTAAAGGCTCTGATGGATATTTTGCTAAACTGTCTCATGGGCACTCACTGTTCATAACCACCGCAATGAATCACACAGCAGAAGTGATGCTTTGAAGTCAAATTATTAGAATACAAAATTTAAATGCTACTTGAGTAAATAAGCACACATTTGGAAGTTTTCAGAGGTTATAAGAAGCTGTTACAGAGTTGCTAATCTTTCTCTAGATTCTAGTTAATTTCACTGGAACTGAGTAAGGGGTACATGTTACAAAGAATGATCCCAGGGCAAGAAAAGTGAGATTATTCTAAGCATTTAAAATCTTTTACTTTGTAGGAGTCAGTTGAGCCTGTGGGAAATGGTGGCACGTGACTTCTCATCTTACTCCAGGTTTTCACATGAGTTGAACTTTCTTTCCGACATTCCTCACATGAACATCTGGAAGAGTCGTTTCTGAGGGGCGTGTACTTGTGTTTTCACTCTCTGTGTATTTTCTGAAATAGATGTCTGGACTTGACCTTCATGGACGTCAATGTTTTGTGAGGCCTCTGGAGTCGGTCCGTCTCTGTTTTGTAACCACAGTAAATACCAGACCATCTCCAAGTGAGGAAGTTCCTGTCTAGAAGAGTCTCAGCTCCTGAGGCTGATGTTCCCTCGTACACATCGTCCATCACTGATCTTTAAGACAGGTGGGCCCTGTCTTCTCTGCCAATCATCATCTGTAACGATTGTGATTTTATCACTAACACCTGTACCTTATTGGAACAGGGACACAGTCCACATTCATTGATCCAGCAGACAGAATTTATTAGGTTACTGAATACTTCACTTTCATGTACAAGTCATTAAAATTAACAAGCTTCAGTATTTGTACATATGCAGAAAAATCACATTCAATTTGAGTTTATATAAAGGAAAAAGGGATAAGATTGAAAGTTTTATTGTGGCATGACCACAATTTATTCCTTTCAAAGATGATTTTCTTTTACTTTTTGAATTAATGAGGGCCATTAAGGGGGAAATAGAGAAACACTAGACTTAACACCAAAATCTGGTCACTGGTAGCATTTTCTCCCCAAGATTCTATTTTTAAAAATTCTCATCCCACCTTATAATGGATACAGGAAATTCTGTTACATTCAATTTCGCAGTAGGATCTTACCACACCGACTCCCTCAGTTATAAAAATAAAATTGGATAAAATCCTTTTGAAGACATGCCAAGCACTTTCTGTGGGGAAAAAATAATTGACACCATTGGCAATAATTATAAAGTGTGTTTAATCATAGCAAAGGAAAGGGTAGGAGCTGGAGGACAATTTAATTAGATGTCTTTATTACGAAAGGATTGGCTAAAATATTCTTATGTAATAATAATGCTTGTAGATTTACCTTAAAATCAGAATAAGATAAGTAAAGTTTCTCATGAGTAAATTTTCCTGGAAGAAATTAATGACTATTCTCCCATCTATTTTTACATTATTCATTTCGGTAATCATGCATATCCATTGGACTCACCTTATAATGTTCCAGTAAGAAAGTCTTTCAAAGGTTCCTCTGCAGAAGCTAAGATTTTTTTACCTAGAGGGGCCGTAAAACTAGAGCCTTTAGAAACATCCATGGGTGAACATCATTAAAATCTCTTTGGACTAAGACCTCTTTGTCTAGAACATAGACAATAATATACCATCCCTTTTTGTATAGAAGTTGCCAGGTTTGGGAACAGTAGTGTATTAACTGACCTGGCAAGAAGACCCCTAAAGGCCCCTAACTCTTTCAGCCTGAGTCCCCATCTGTCTCAAATCCCCCTTTTTGGTTTAATTCTGAGAACAGGTTTCTAACAAGGAAGTTCTCTGAGTTCCTAGCAATGTCTAAACACAATGATGAGAAACTTACCTCAACCTCCCTAGCCAGCTAAACAATGGTAAAAACTCACTCAAGCAGAGATTCCCAGGAAACTGAGTTTCCCAGGTACTGGGCTTTCCAAGTTGTCCCCATGGTTACTAAGTTACCCCCCTGAGCCGTCACGCAGCTACCCCCTGAGCCAACTTCCTGACTGTGACTCCGCCTTGTAACCCGCCTTTTTTGCTTTTGTACATGCTTGCTTTGCCACATCAGCACAAAAAGGGTATAAAAGGTTGCCTGCATTTCTCTTAGGGGCCATTTGCGTTTTGTGGGCAGCGGTCAGTCTGTGCAGGTGTAACCACTTGATTTGGCCGTTTGCCTTTTGGGGGCAATGGTCCGTCTGTGCAGATGTAACCACCTGATTTGGCCGTTTGCCCTTTGGGGCAGTGGTCTGTCTGTACAGATGTAATAAATGACCATCTGATTTGGGTCATCTGCCTTTTTTTGCAGTGGCACCCTGCGCAGGAGTAAATAAAATCACCTCTGATTTGTACCCAAAGTGGGGGTCTGTATTTTTATGGGTGGTCTCAGTTACAACACTTTGAAAGGGTTGGCTGAGCTGGAAGGTCTGAGATCCCTTCACTTATGACAGTTGGTACTGGCTGTTGCCTGGGGCCCAACGTTCTCCTCTACATGGCCTCTAATCCTCTGGGCAGCATTCCAAGGGAATGAAATTGGATGCTGCAAGGTCTCTAAAGGCCTAGCTTCAAAAATTACCCAATGTCACTCCGTTACATTCTGTTGTTTAAAGCAAGTCATAAGGTCAACCTAGATTCATGACTTAGAGAAATAAGACTCCACCTCTTGGAATAATGCCAAAGTCACATTACAAAGAGGTGTGTACAATGGGATGGGAAGGATTTGTTACCGTATTCTGCAACTTATATGTTTCTTCAGCCTCTCTGCCCTCTGACTCCTATAAGCATTTTCTACTGCTCAAGAATATAAATAACCACTTCAGTATGACATTTTCAAATAATGATGTGAAAAGGTATGTGTCCGTCTTATGAATGAGCAAAAAAATGCAGAGTGAAAGTTCCCTCTGTCCCCCTCCCACTAGGCTCCCCAGGGTCCCCATCCCCCTGGGCTTTTCCCTCATTATAACTCTGACCATTCTGAACTGTCACCGGCTAGAGAAGTGTCTGGAATGTGAGCTCCACGTGCACAGGAGCTACGTTAGGGTACTGTCTCCACGCGGACAGCCTACGTTAGGGTACTGTCTCCAATGTTTTTATAGCTTCCCCCAGTAGACTCCTGATACGGAGTAGTTGTGTAGGTACTATTTGTTGAATGAAGGGGTACACAAATTTATATCTTGCTAAGTTATATCTTTCTCAAGTTTGTTTTGTTTGCTTCAGGAACATGGATTTTCCCAGTCGGTGGATGATTTTCTAGTCCCAGTTCTGTGCCTCATGTTTTTCTGAAACTTCCCTTAACTAGACTGAGTTATGAAGACAAAGATGGGATGAGATTGTCCTAACATCCGCATAGAAATCGGTGTAGTGGCATGCTTAAACAAGTGTTATGTTGAAAGCTGTGTGAGTGAACGTTGTGATTGAGGCAGGGACCTCTCTGTGGCTCCCACAGCCATGTGCACTCACTGATTACTCTGGTTTGCCTTTGCTTCATTAAGTGCTTATTCTTTAAGTCCTGCCCACATGGTCAGAGTGGGAGGTTTTAAAAGTAATACAGGGAGTAGCTATATCTCAGCAGATAGCACAGGAACTGACACAGGGCAGACATTAATGTGTGTTTGCTAAAGAAATGATGATTTCGCTTACCAGATAGTGACATCCTTCATGGCAGATAGGTCTTACTCAGATTCATCTCTCCAGATGGCCTCTATAGCCCCCCAAGTAGAGGTAGCTTTGCAGTTGGATGAATTGTGGTCTATTTTCCCCAAATATCCTAACACTGCTCTGCTACGCTGACTGGCAGACTCAGACACAGAGAGGACACACACAGTGAGACATGCTCACACATTAGGAAGGGGCTTCGAGTTCTTACTTTTTTTCCTTCTTATTCACACAGAATTCCCCTCTTGCATCCCCCCCACAAGTAACCCATGGCTTCATCAATCCTGGTAGAATCTTGCTTTCCCAAGGGCCCAGCTAGAGTAAGTCATTCTTGACTAAGCTGTTCAGAACGGTGGAAATCTGCTATTACAGTTCTTATTGTTTGGGTAACAATTCCTTTTCTCTAGGCTTGAGTTCAGCTTTCATCAGGGCTACAAACGTGTGACTTCTATCTCCCACCGAATACTGGAAGAGTCCTCAGAAAAAGCATGCTCCCAGGGTAATTTATAAATAGAAACTCCAGGCTGATTTCAGGAATCCAGGGAGACTGCTTTGATCTTGATATACCCAGCATATCAGAGAAGGAGATGGTAAGGCTAAAACCAAGCTTCATGAAGATTATTATTATTATTGTTATTACTGAGACAAAGTCTCACTTTGTCACCCTGGGTAGAGTGCCGTGGCATCATAGCTCACAGTAACCTCAAACTCTTGGGCTCCACTACTTCCCTTGTCTCAGCCTTCTGAGTAGCTTGGGACTACAGGCATCTCCCACAATGCCCAGCTATTTTTAGAGAGGGGTCTTGTTCTGGCTCAGGCTGGTCTCAAACATCTGAGCTCAGGCAGTCCACCCACCTCAGCCTCCCATAATGCTAGGATTACAGGCATGAGACACTGCACCTGGCCCCCACGAAGATTATTTTGGAAGAAGTTTTTTTTTTTTTAGCAGTTTTTGGCCAGGGCTGGATTTGAACCCACCACCTCTGGCATATGGAGCCGGCGCCCTACTCTTTTGAGCCACAGGTGCCACCCTAGAAGGAGTTTTATATATATTATACAGGTATTGTATTACACTTCTCCCAATTGCAAAAACTTCCTTCTTACCCTTAAGAATGAAGAAAAGCATGCAATCAAGAAAATCAGGGGGCTCGGTGCCTGTGGCTCAATGGGTTAAGGCGCCAGCCACGTACACCTGAGCTGGCGGGTTCGAATCCAGCCCGGGCCTGCCAAACAACAATGACGGCTGCCACCAAAAAATGGCTGGGCGTTGTGGCGGGCACCTGTAGTCCCAGCTACTTGGGAGGCGGAGGCAAGAGACTCGCTTGAGCCCAGGAATTGGAGGTGGCTGTGAGCTGTGATGCCACGGCACTCTATACAGGGTGACAGCTTGAGGCTCTGTCTCAAAAAAAAAAAGAAAATCAGGGAAAATGCTACATTCTAACTCAGTGAGGATATATTTCTTTTCAAAGTACCTACATATCTACAGCTTATAACATGGCGGGGGTGGGTGGAGAGAAACAGAGAAAGTAATGAAAGAGCTACTGCCCTTTGCCACCCCAACTGCCAGTCTAGGTGGTCCCACAAGGACATTCTATCAAATCTTAGAAAGACAAGTTCAATGGATCTTAAAGTGTTTCAGAATTTAGAAAAAGAAACTTCCAAAACATTTATATGATGCAAAGATAAAATCAATATCTAAAAGTGACACATAGGTGGTGCCTGTAGCTCAGTGGGTAGGGTGCCAGCCACATACACCAAGGCTGGCAGGTTCCACCTCGCCAGGGCCTGCTAAACAACAATGACAACTGAAACAAAAAAATAGCCAGGCATGGTGGCAGGTGCCTGTAGTCCCAGCTACTTGGGAGGCTGAGGCAAGAGAATTGCTTAAGCCCAAGAGTTTGAGTTTGCTGTGAACTGTGACAGCACAGCACTCTACCGAGGGAGATATAGTGAGACTCTGTCTCAGAAAAAAAAAAAAAGACTGTCAAATAAATATGCAAAAATCAATTATTTTCAAATGCAGGCAAGCTTCTAGAAAATGTAACAGAAATATCTTCATGTATTGTCAAAAACAAAAATGAAAGAAATAGGAATAAATGACTAGACCTGAAAATACTTTTTTTTTTTTCTGAGACAGAGCCTGAAGCTGTCACCCTGGGTAGAGTGCTGTGACATCACGGCTCACAATAACCTCCAACTCCTGGGCTCAAGCGATTCTCCTGCCTCCGCCTCCCAAGTAGCTGGGACTACTGGCGCCTGCCACAACGCCTGGCTAGATTTTGGTTGTAGTTGTCATTGTAGTTTGGCAGGCCCAGGCTGGATTCGAACCCACCAGCTCTAGTGAATGTGGCTGGCGCCTTAGCTGTTCGAGCCACAGGCACTGAGCCTGAAAAGACTTACTTTAAGGACATTAAGGACAAATATTAATACTTTCCTAAAGGGTATAAAGGAGGCCTTTTGAAAAACAGATCATTTGGCTCGGTACCTGTGGCTCAACAGGCTAACGTGCCAGCCACATACACCTGAGCTGGCGGGTTCGAATCCAGCCCGGCCCACCAAACAATGACGGCTGCAACCGAAAAACGGCCAGGCGTTGTGGTGGGTGCCTGTAGTCCCAGCTACTTGGGAGGCGGAGGCAGGAGACTCGCTTGAGCCCAGGAATTGGAGGTTGCTGTGAGCTGTAATGCCACAGCACTCTATCCAGGGTGACAGCTTGAGGCTCTGTCTCAA
>CAUYRH010035908.1:0-12428 GCA_963574655.1 Perodicticus potto
CTTCTCTCCCTCTCCTCTCTGCCCTCTTCACCCTCTCTCACTTCCCCCTTCTCTCTCGCTCTCTCCCTCGCCCCCCGTCTCTCTCTCTCTTCCCGCTTCTCTCTCGCCATTCCTTTCTCTCCATGCGATCTCTAACACACCAGTTCCCTTTCTCCTTCTACCACAAGTGGAAGCAGCCTGAAGCCCTAATGAGAAACAGATGCAGCCCCAAGCTTCTGTACATCTGGCGGGAACATCAAGCCAAATAAACGTTGTCTTTATAAATTATCCCGTCTGAAGTATTCCTTTACAGCAACAGGAATGGGCTAAGACAGTGTGTTATTATAGAGCAACATTTCCAACAGATCTTCAATAAATCAACAGCCCTTAGATGAGATACATCTAATAACAAAGACCCCTCTTTACCTGCTGGCCTTTCCAATCCGTTCTTCTCTCCCTTAAGTCCTTTACTTTCTGTTAGGAGTTGCAAAAAGAGGTAAGCTATGAACATGGGGTGCTGCAGGGTGTGAGAGTGAGCTGTGGGCTATAGACCCAGCACAGGATGGTGGAAATAATGCTGTGCTCATGTCTCATCTCAACCACTTCCCAACCATGTGTTTTGGACCTATGCCTGAATTTATTTGAACTTTGGTCTTAAAGTAGTGTGATAAATATAATAATACCTGCCTCTGTGGCTGTCATGGAGTTTGAAATAAATATTAACTAGAATAATTGTAAAAGGACTTTTTCCTCCACATACCTATTACAGACAAGTCATTTATTTTATTATTAAGTTACGAATGGAGGGAAACTTGGAAACTATCGCTCTAGAGAAAAGTGAGGAACATAGTGGCAGCAAAATAAGTGAGATGTATAAAGTGGGGTGCAGCAGAAAAATGCTTAATCCAGATAATTGCAGTCAAATCGAGAGAAGTGACAGGTTAGAGTTAGTGAGCACAGGCTTCGACTATCCTGAGTTGGAATTCTCGCTGTCTGCTCCTAAGTTACATCCTTCAGGCAGGTGGGTGTGCTGAAGACAACCAATATCCTAGACTTTATTAGAATATTGCTAGATAGTATCCTAATGTTCACATGAATTATTTCTTAGTTTCAATTTCTTCATGTATAAAATGACAACAGCAGTTACTGCATCTTCTTCATAACATTGCTGAGGAATTAAATGAATTCTCATGGTGCTGGTCACTTAGCTGGAACTCAAAACAGGAGCATTTCTGTTCTTTTCAGTTATGGAAATACTAAGAGTAAAGCCAAGTGAAAATCCCTGGACATTGTAAATGAAACAGACAAATAAGACTTAAAGGTAGACCAGCCTGGCGGGAAACCTTGAATCAGAGATCTAATTTGGCTACAAGTTCCTTGGGTTTACTTTTTGTCCTGGACATGAAAGTGGTGTCACTCTGGGAATGCCAATGACACCACCAACAAAAAGTCCAAGAAAAGCCACTCATCTCTAGAACGACTGAGCAAGACAGAAAACCCTAAGACAAAAGCCATCTTCCTCCAACCAAACACCATGAAAAGCCCGCAGCCCCTCATCCACAAAGGCTGAGTGTGGAACCAGAGTTCCATCCTTGTTTGTCACAAGACCCGTTGACCCCGCCTCCCAGCCTGCAGTGTCAGACAAGACCTTTCACATCCTGCAGTGACAATAGGACCTCCTTCATTACACGGTATTAGTGGAGGCCACGTGGGAACCAGACTCAGCAGTAAGAGGCACTTCTACATCTCCCTTCCTGGATGGTGTAAGAGAAGGAGCTTGAATTTTTACACCCATATGGCAGCAGCGTGAGGAAACACCCTCTACTTTTCCCTCCAGAAGCAGTGTCAGAGGAAGCCTGCTAAAGAAAAAGATTAAAATAAGATACAGAAATTTATGAAAAAATACTTAAGTTTTCCATAAAATACTCAAGTTTTTCAATAAAATGTCACACATTATACAAACATCCACAAAATATTTTAATTTGTAAAGGAAAAAAATAAGTCGCATATACTAGTATTAAGATGATACAGCCATTGGGATTATCTGAAAGGAATTCTTAGGCAGTAATCATAAAAATGTTTCAGTGAGCAATTATGAACATACTTGAACCAAATAGAAAAAATAGGAAATTTCAAGAAAGAAATGGAAGATACAAAGTAAAGCCAAATGAAAACTAAAAAAATTAAAACATATGACACCAAAATAAAGACTCAGTGGATGGACTCAGCAGAAAAACAGAGAGGACAAAGGAAAGAGTCAATGAACTCCAAGATAGAACAATAGAAACTCCCCAGTCTGGACAACAAAGAGAAAATGATAACAAAAAGACAAACAGAACCTCAGGGACCCATAAAACTATAACAGAAGATCTAAAGTCCTAACATTTGTCATCAGACACAAGGAGAAGAGGGAGGTGTTTGCGGGGAAGAATGTGTGCAAATAAATAATGGCTGTAAATGCCCCAGAGTTTGGAAAAGACATAAACTCAATGTAAGAAGTTGAGCAAGCTCATAACAAGATAAACTCAAAGAAATTCACAATAAGACACGTCATATTCAAACTTCTGAACACTAAAGACAAGGCAAGAGTGTTGAAAGCACTTAAAGAAAGATGACACTTTCCCTATAAGGGAAAAACAATTAAACAATTCTAATAACACCAGGTTTCCCATCAGAAACCCTGGGGGTGGAAGGAGTTCGTACAACATTTTTTCAAGTGCTAAGATAAAAGAATTGTAACCACAGAATTTCGTATGTAGTGAAAATATACATTACTTTGAAATGAAGAGGAAATGAAACTTTTTCTGATAAAGGAAAATTTAAGAGGATTTGTCACCATAGACCTATTTTAAATGAATGGCTAAAGGTAGTTCCTAAAACAGAAAGGAGATGATTTTTACAAAAGAATCTTCCAATATATGGAAGGAAGAAGAAAAAGCAACAGAAAGATCTACAATATGAGTCAATTCAATATCCTTCCCTCTCTTGAGTTTTCTAAATTGTGTTGGATGATGGAAGCAAAAATCGTAACATTGTTTTATGTGTTTCTAAATGTATGCAGGGAAAATATTTGAGGCAATTACATCGTAAATGGGAGAAGATAAAGTACTTAAAGGAAAATAAGAAATCTATACCTTATTCAAACTGGTAAAATGCTGATATCAGTTGACTTTGATAATCAATTGTGTACATTACAATACTTAGAGCAACCACCTCAAAATCTATATAAAGAGATACATCAAAAAACACTGTAGAGAAAGTGGAATTCTAAAATCTCTGCAACTAACCCAACAAGTAAAACAGGGAAAAGAAAACAGATATAAAAATTCGAGGGAATAAAAACAGAAAACAAGGACAAAAAGGCAGACTGAATCTCTGACATATCATTACATTAAATGTAAATGGTCTATGATTCTGTTTATATAACATTCTTTAATTGACAAAATTAAAGAGATGGAGACCAGAAAGTGGCTATCAGGATTTAAGGAAGGTAGGAGGAAGTGAGTGGATGTAGGTTTTGTGGTGATGTATCTGTATCTACTTCATTGGTGGTCACATGAGTCTACATGTGGGACAAAATGACATAGAATTGCAAACACCAATTGAACTAGTGTCAACTTTCTGACTTCGCTATTGTAGCATAACTACAGTGGGAGAATATGGGTGAAGAATACAAGAGACCTCTCTGTGTCATCTTTGCAACTTACTGTGAAGCTGTAATTATTTCAAAATTTAAAAGTTTATTTACTTGCTTGTTTCTGAGGTAAGTTCAGAAAAATAGCAAATGAAGGAGTTTGCTTAGTACCCTGGCTCAAAATCCAGAAATAAGTAAGGACTGGAAGTTCAACTTTAAGCATTTGTGATCCCTCTAAAATTTCGTTTTAAGAACTTGCGTGAAGGATAGGAGTATCCAATGTCCTCTCTTGGCTAATACACACTTGAGTTTCTTGTACTGAAAAAACAAGTTTATCTGCGGCCATCAGGTTGTCTCAAAATTCAGCTGGATTAAATCTCAGAAGAGCATCACTCACACAGACTTACCCACCAGCCAAATATGCCATCATTTCTATTCAATGCTGGGGTGGGGAGAGGGTGAAAAGGCAGATTAAGAGCATGACACACTTTCATACAAGAAATATTCCATTTTCTTGTGAGTGAGCCTGTTCTCATGCTCTGCCAACAACAACATTCAGTTTCAGATCCAGTTTTGGATGACAAAACCGTCAGCACTTTACAAAGCTAGTTTTCCCTTTGCAAGAACATGAAAATTCAATTACCTTCTGAGAATGAAACAAGACTGGGCTCAACTCTGTGGCTAAAATTGTTTAAGAATGTCCGTGAGTAATCTTAGAATCTTGTGTGGTAATTGGGCATGCCTAAATTGCATTCATATCTAATCAATTATACCGTCTTTGGCCTGAAGAAAGAATGCTAATGAAAGTTCCATAGAATGAAAAGAAAGCCCGTGCAGCTATCATTTGTCAATGTTTACCCAAACGTGTGAGAGACAGAGACGTGCTTCCCACCTGATGCCGCTGCCCGGGGCCCTGTGCTCTACAGATCTGCAGCATGTTGCCCCTCTTCAGGCTCTTGGCCCATGGCTCTCTTCTTGTTCTAACACATCCTTCCCCCAGGAAACTCAGTCCCTCTAGGAGAGACCTCAGGCTGCTTCCATTCATTCCAACCCACATATAGCCAAACTGGGCTTTTCTTTCATTTTAAGGTACAAGATAGGTTTCTAGTTAGAAAAAAATAAGGGCAAAAACTACAATGACTGAAATAAAAGAGAAGGACACGGGCTAGTGATGAGGGGTACAGGGGTTGCCCTAAGGACCCGGGTTTCTTACTCTTACTGCTCTGCCTTCCTGGGTGTTGCTCTCTCCATAGGGCTGAACCTGGGTCTTTTTTATTTTTTATTTTTTTAATATATACAAGTTTTATTTCTTAAAAGGAAACACTTATAAACAATTTATTTTTGTGTGTGTGTGTGTGTATGATTTGATCTTTCTTTTTTTTATTGAATCATAGCTGTGTACATTAGTTCAATCATGGGGTACAGTGTGCGGGCTTCATATACAATCTGAGATATTTTCATCCACCTGTTCGATATAACATTCATGAGATTTTCTCATTACTGTGTGAAAACATTTTTGTTCTGCATTTAGTAGTTTTCTCCTGACCCATCAAAGTTGCACCTCAAGTGTGTTCTCACCCTTTATCCTGGGTCTTAGCAAGCTAGAGTTAGAGCCCAGGAGAAAGGAAGGAGGATGAAGGGAGGCATGTCTAATATTCCAGGTTCATACCAAAGCACCCGAATAGTGTGACTTCTGCTCACATTCTAAACACGGATTTACCTAGCCCCTTTGTATAAAGAAGGCTATGAAATGCAGTCTCTAGCTCTCTAACTGGGCTATTACATGTGCAGCTTAAACTGAGGGTAGAGTGTGTGTGGTGTGTGTGTGTGTGTGTGTGTGTGTGTGTGTGTGTGTGTGTGTGTGTGTTGGATTCTCTACTCCCAAGAGGAAAATAAAAGAGAGGTTTAGGGGAGATAGCAGTCTTACCACATTTTTTATATGACTTCCATTTTGCTAGATAACAAGAGTCCCAGATTCCAACTCAAGAGATTATCTGTGTACTGAGATGTTGAAAAAGTTATTCATACAAGTCAAGAAGGATATGACAGAGTCTTAGAGTCTTAGCACATAGGTGGGATCAGATAGTCAACCAGCCACGCTCTGGATATTACTGTGGTGTTTAAAAGACATTAATGAAAAGGACAACCAGTCTAGCAGGGGAAGGATGAATGTAGCTCCCCCAGTTTATGTTTTTCTGTCATTTATTCCAAGTCCTCCTAGCCCCCTGTGGTCTCATCTTCTAAAATTCAAAGGCTAACATGTTTTCCTCTATTTTTCAGCTCTGGCCTTCCTTTTGTGAGGTAATGAAGACAGACTGCAAAGTTGAATAGAAGAAGGGAGGCCCAGAGGGGCAGAAAAAATTGCAGTACAAGAACAAAATTGACAGCAAAACTAGAAGCATTTTCTTTATTCATTTTTTATGCACTCAGAACCTAAAACAGTGCCTGACATATGGTAAGTCTCAACGAATATCTCTTGAACTGAATTATATTTCTTGAGAGCAAAAGTAATTCTGAATTCTTCTCAATCTGAAGCAAGAGGTTTTACTTCATCTTCTGATCACCAACTGTGGCAGTCAGATCTTGCCAGGTATTTAGTAATAAAGCTTTTACTCCGGAAACCTCAAGTACAAATCCACCAGACACTGAAATAACACAGATTAGGATTCAGCTTGCTTCTATGCTCTAAACAAAAGATAAGCTGTTCTCTGTTAGACAAATAAACCACATTAAATTTACTCTGTTGTTGTATCAACAACAAATAACATGTTGATGGCCAAAAAGAAACATGTAACCCTTGTTTATTTAATCTATCCACTTTGCACAGCTTTCTGGTGAAGTTTAATAGCTCTCTTTTATCCTCTAACTTATTTCTTACAGACGTCTCAAAACATGGATGCTATGAGCATGATCCTGTGCATTGTAACTTGTATTACAGAAAATATACGTGTGCTCATTTGTACTTAAGGGCACTTAGTGAGCATTTCATATTAACTTAATCATTTTCACCTCTTAAAGGCCTTCTTCCCTTTAATTAACTGGAGACACCCTCCCTAGGTGTATCTGACCTTAATCAGTTCAGGATTCACCAGACTTCCTATTTCATCTCACAAAATGATTACATTTTCTAACTAATGAAAACTATCAAAGAAATCTCTACATAGTTCTTCTGGACATGTCATATACAAAACAAAATAACACATCATCATAGATCAGAGGCAACCATTTTTTGCACTTCACATAGTACAAATCACTCTTCACCTTCATTATCTGACAACTTTCACAACCTCATGATGTGGTTATTTTTATTTTCAAAATTTTATAGGTGAGGAAATTGCACCTCAGAAACTGGTGTAAGGTGAGACAATCAAAGTCCAGACTCAGGCCCTCTGACACCACATATTTTCACTGCCCTCTATAATTTCTCCCTTTTGTGCTTTGTTTATATAAGGTTATTATGTGTCACTAGAAGTCAAGGTTGATCATGGGCATTCTCCCATATGTTAACCATGGAAATACCAGGAGCAAAAGGACTATTTCAAAATCAGCCCAGACACATCGAGAATGTTAAAATCCTTGGAGCATCATCAGCACAACAATCATGATCTTTGCATAGAATGACTTGTAGTGGGAAGCAGCATTACTGAGAAGTTCTCTGTGGTCTTCTGCTCCAGAACTCCCCACCATCTGCTGCCAGATAAACAATGAAGCCACGGTTGTTTTTAATTCTAATCTCTGATTCCAGAGATTTGCACCATTACTCTGTTATCCTGTTTCCCTAATTATATCTACAGCCTTCAAAGATATGCTTAATATAATAGCAAGTGGAAGTGATCTTCGAAAAATTAAAATTAAGAGAGGATAGTAACAGGTTAAGATCCGATGGAGATTGTGCAGGAATAGACTCCAAACCTTTCTTTCTCGGCATTACAATTTATTTCGCTCTGTAATTCATAGTGGTAGACAGGAAGAAGTTACATGGTTAAAATTTTTAAAGACTTAAAAGACTCTTCTGCTAGGATAGTCATGAGCTTTATATGTGGCCACTTTAATCCCTGCAAGACATAGTTCTAGAAGGGAGTCTGGCAGGGGGAAATGGAGAACTATGCTAGAGAAGGCTTTTTGTATTCTAGGAAGACTTATGCCTGTTGGGAGGCCCTCTGTCAAGCAGTGAGTGCTTCCTCAGGAATCACTGGAGTCTCCTGGAGCAGCCGTTGACTGCCTGGGCTCTAGTGATATTCAGCAGCGAAGTATATAGCATGTTTTGTGGGTGCACAATCTTAATGGTCAGAATAGGGTAACAGCTCTGAAGGCCATTCCAGAAAAAGAGTTCCAAAATTACTCTGAAGGGCACACTAGGCACTGGCGTTGAAGCATAGTTTCCCATGGGGAGCACCTGAAGGTGACTGCAGTGAGATTCAGCCATGAGGTATGCAGCAGTTTTTAATTGTGTAACCTCGTTGGAGTCTGGGCCACCTGCTAGGCAGCTACTCCAAGTCATTGATCCTACTCAGGCTCTGTCGTAAATGAACCATTTTCATCTTCCAATGAGCCACTGCTGTGTCTGTTTGACTTTGTGACTTGGAAAGTCCAACAGAACTCAACTCACAATGGACAGTTCCAGAGTCATGGTCACGTGATACTCCATACGTAAGTATTTGATCTCCACCAGGGCACTATTCCAGATGGTATTTCTCAAAAAGCATATAATTCTTTGCTGCAGATGGCATGGCCTTGCTCCAAGACCCTCTCCTGAAGCTGCTTAAGCTTCCTCTTAGGTCTTTTTCCCACAGGCACCTCCAACACCAGACAGTGTGCTGATGTATACAGCTGCTGCCACGGGCTGCCCGCTCTGCACTTTGGGCCTGCTGCAAGGCCCCTTCCTCCTCCAGACCTGACCTGCAGCTTGTGGCCTCCGCAAGTGGCTTGGAACAATATTGCCAGGTGTGGAATAGTCCAGGTTTCAAAGAAATGATAGGTGCTCTGCTGCCTTCATTTATGTAGAGGATGGAAGATGCATTGATTTGCTTCTAACTTGAAAGGTCATATTCCTCACCCCTGCACACCTAAAAACTCCACTAAAGTGATAGTTTTCCCGAAGATTTATTGCTCATTCTTTGCAGATTATGTGTCTGGCAAGGCCTCAAACAAATGAGCCACGTTTGCTTGTCGTGTGTTAGCGGCATGAGGTCACCAGTACAGGAAACCTATCAGTGGTAACTACGGGAGGTTCAGGCCGCACAGACCTCTTACGAATATATCATGACGCAGAACGGAAGGGTGAGCATAGCTCTGAGGAAAACACTGCGACCTCAGCCATGTGAGTCCACAGATCCTGGGAATATTGCTGCCTGTTCTACATGAATGCAAAGTCTTCCTAATCCTCTCTTCTAACTGCAATGGAAAACAGCACATGTGTCAGATCAATGGCTACATACCATGGGTTTAAAGGCTTATTAATCTTCTCCAGCAACAATAAGTGTCTGGGCAGCAGCTGCAACTGGGACTACTACTTGGTTATGCCTTCAGGGAATTGGCTATGCCAATGAAGTCATTCGTTCTCCAGGATCCATCTGGTTTCTGCAGGAGCCAGACTAACACATCAAAGGGAGATAGGATGATCACCACCCCTGTATCCTGTAGGTCTTTGGTGGTGGCGCTGACCTCTGCAGTGCCCCAGGGGAAGTGATATTGCTTTTGATTTACTAACACTGCTGGTAGGGAGCAGTTTCAGAAGCATGTACTTATTCTCCCCATGGTGATAGCTTTTATCCTACAGGCTAATGACCCAATGTAGCTGTTATTTCAACTGCCAACTCTATCTATTTTAAGTAGACACTCTAGGACTGGGGAAATGACCAATGGGCGGGCCCCTGAAACGACCATGTCCAGTGGGGGCCTTATCAGCCAGGACGGTGTGCCAGCCGGCCCTTCCCTAACGGAGGGATGTGATGCACTTCAGGTCTCTAGTGCCAGTGTCGCTCAGCCCTATTCTCATAGTCCTCAAAGACTCTGGGTACCTCTGTTTCCCCAATGTACATTCAACTAAATGTGAGCCATAATTCCCTTTGGGGGAAGACTCAAAAGCAATCATAGTTTACATCTGCCACGGTGATGCAGGGCGCTGTGCTGAGACCCCGGCTTCTCTTAGTCGGTGAGCTCTGATCTGAACCCTGGCTCCGGCCTGAGTCATGATGCCTGATGGGGTGACACCCTCCGTCGGTTTCCTGCCCCTCCATTCTTTCTGCCCGTAGATTGTTAGTGACATCTTCATTGTCTAACTACCTATTTTGCCCCCAGGGATGTCAGGCTCTTTTCAACATCTCCACAACCTCCTCCTGTGTCAACCTGCCTGTGTGTCGTCATGGTAATTGTGGCCTCCTGGCTTCTGGTGATTGAGTACTGCCACCTGGCCCTTATTATTTGGGGACCACCCCATTTCCATGGCTATACAAGCTCTCTGATTACCCCTCCTGCCATCAGCCCTGGCCTGTGGAGGACGGTTGCACTGAGCTTCTTAGAGAGCTGGTGCTCTCGCTGTGTGCTCCTGGTGGCCTCTCGTGAGGCGTGCTTCTCCAGGGGAGTCCTCCATGCTGTGATGCTCCCTTCACTCACCTCCTCGTTCCTTCCTCTACTCTACCAGGGCAGCTCAGACCCTTCCACTCCACTTCACACTGATTATCACTTTTTCTAAGCTTGCAGGAGCTGCCCTGCCAGCAAGCTTCTCTCATTCTCTTGAGTTCCTTCCAGGATGTTATATCCCATGTCCCAAGAAAGTCCCCCCAGACTAATTAATTCTTCCTTGTCTGGTATCACATTGCAGCCTTCTTGAGGAAGTTCTCTCAAAATTCAATCCTGGTAGGACTTTATTAGCTCCTGCTGGTACACAGTGGCTAATACATGAATATTGGTGGGTAGTGAGTTTCTGCCCATCCTTATCAGGCTCCTCATGTTCCCAACAGGGTTATGCTGGGATTTACCCTTAGTTCTCTGCCTGACGGCCAGCATAGGAGTGAGGGACAGCTCCTGGGGGGAGCACTTGCTGCATTGCAAGGAAGAGACCTCTGCAGCAGCTCCTGGGGCAGTGGAAATGCTAGTACCCCCACGGAAAAGCAAGCCACCTCTGCAGGAGCTAAGGGTGGACAGGGGGCTGCAGAGCCCCTGTCCTCAGGAACACCCATCCACATGTCCCTACCCATGTTTTGGGGTCCCAAAGCTCTCTCAATCAGAGTCCTTCCCCTAAAGTAACAGACCTATGCCTCAGCATACAGCCGTCCGCTGAGCTGTGTAGCTGTGGTCTGTTGTTCGGCTCTGCCTGCATTCCACCACAGAGGCCATCTGGCTCTCACTTGTACCCTTTTCCTACTTGTCAGGAATCTTCAGTTTCTCATTATCCGCCTTCCGGATGTCAATACAACTTAGCAGGAAACCAGCTCTCCTGTCTGTGTAGGCAATTTGCCCCCAGATCTTTCAAATCCCGAATTGCTACCCTTACAGAGGTGATGATCTTTCACTAGGACATTCCCCATGCCACTCATGGTGAAGTCACTAGCACATGAGCTGCCACTTTGTCCTAAAGGGTGTCCACGTCCCTTCCATAACTCAGAATGACATTCACTGGGCCTGGTGAGCAATAAACGTGACAGCCCCAGAGCCCCAGTCCACTGTCTGTTTTCTTGGACAGCTCTCAGAACCACTGTGTTCATTTAGGTGGATTCATTTAGCAGATGCCAACATGGGATTAAACTTGTAAGAGATTAGTTGACAGAAATGCCCCTGAGGGAAAAGCTGCATTCATGCTGAAGTCACAATTCACATACATGAGCTCCCAACAAGTGACAGAGCAGCAGGGACACCAACGCAGGCCACTCCTGGGAGGCAGGGATCTCCGCCCACACACAGCCTGGCCAGGCTCTGTGGGCTGGACTGAAATTTTCTTGAAATTCAACTGTCGTCTGAAAACCATCCTATGGGACCCTCCTTCCTTCTCACTGCCCTTCACGGGGTGACACCTCCATCGTGGTCTGGCCACTGTGACACCTCCGCAGGCCCCTCCTCTTTCTTCCTCGCCGGCATCTAATGCTGTCTGATGCCCACTGAATCCTTACACATCTAATGCTATCTTGGAACACACTCTTTGAAGAACCAAACTAGCACGTAGTCTCCCAGAGAACCACAGTCGGTTTACGTTCCAGTTGGCCTAATAGTAACTTGACTAATAACACACGACATGGAATAAAATGCATCTTGTCTTCCTAGAACCTCATGTTTTTACCTTTTCTATCATCACTGCTTAACTGCTCAACTCTTTTACATGTTTCCTAGGACCTCCTTTCTAATAAACTATGAGCATCCGAATGCTTGTAATCAGAGGCAACTTTCGGAGGAATCCAAATGAAGACAATTCCTCCCTTAAAAGGTAGCTAAATAGAGAGAACAAGTGATTTTTGCAAGTGCTTATTTGTTAAAATCCTTCTCATTTTAGAGATTCTCTTTGATCCTTCTCTGTGCTTTGTTTAGAGTTACAGCACATTATCACTGGATGTCATTTCAAGTGACCTCTTCTCCTTTTAGAAAGTTCTAGCAGGGACCAAAACTCCTCTGCTGCTTGAAGCCATCCTCTGGCCACCCCGATGGTTGGGCTGCAGTTGTGGCAGACCCTTCTGAGCCCTCCAAAGACCAAGTGGACTATATCAGCTCAGCCATCCAGAACATTTCAACTTCCAAAGAAATCCTACTTTTGGTAAAGGGAAGAGTTCGTCTATATCTCTTGAGATCATGAAACTTCTACTTTATCATGAATAAAAGAATCTAA